>JADKXX010011119.1:0-55459 GCA_017310255.1 Butorides virescens | reverse complement strand
GGCGCGGTCGGTCCCCCCCCCGCGCGGCGTGGCGGTGGGCGCTCCCGGAGCCGCCCGCCCGGCAAGGGCGGGCCCTGTGGCGGGCTCGCAGCGATGGCGGCGGCCGAGGTGGCGCGGCAGGTGGGAGCGGGCGCCGGGTTCGGGCCGGGCGTGGCCGGGGCGGCGGGCGGGAGCTCCTGGTATGGCCGGAGCGGCGGGCCGGGCGGGTCAGGGTACGCCGGGTGGGGCGCGGGCTGCGGGGGCACCGGCCTAGGGCTTCCCGCGGGCTCCGGGGCTCGGCCCGGGTCGGCCTCCCGGGGGATCGGGGTTTGGGGGCCGCTCTGAGGGGAGCCGGCGTTACCGGGGGGAGGGGAGGTTTGGGGTCCCCTCCCGCTGGCCGCGGGGTAGCAGCGTGGCCCGGCGACCTTGGGCTGCCCGCACCGGGGTGGGCCCGTGGCTCCTGCCCTGCCGGTCTCTCCCTCCCTGGTCCCCGCTGCGGCCGCAGAGCGTCCCGCAGCGCAGCCCGGGGCTGGCCGTGCTGGGGAGGCCTCATCCTGCGCCCCTACCCTGGGCTGGGGGCTCCTCGCCAGGCCAGGGCGCAGCAGCGGACGAAGCCCTCCTTTGCATCCCCGTCCCTCCAGCGATGCTGTTCTCCCAAAGAAGCCATCATCCCGCGCTCGTTAGTGCCTGATGCGGGGAAGGTCCTCAGGCTGGCACCGTGTGCCGCGGAGGAGCTGTGAGAGCCCGCGCCGAAGATGGGCACCGCACCCCCGCTGCGCTTTGCCCCGAGGGTCCCCCCGCGGTGTGGTCCTCGGCTGCCCACGGGCACCCCCGCCGCTGCCGCCGCTCCCCTGCCTTCCGAGCGCGGCGCCGAGTGCTCTGTGTGCCTGCGGAGAATTATCCAGAAGAGGAGCAGAGGGAGTTCAGCCACCTCTGCATTTGTTAGAGAAATGCTAAGGGGGCATCTGTAACATGTTTGCACACAGGAGCGTTTTGTCTGTCATTTGATCGGTTTCCAACTTCTGTGTCCATGTGTTAGTACAGAAATAATAGTTCAGATGAATGCTTGCCGTTTCATCTTCAAAGCCGTAGGTTTTAGCATGGACCCAGTCTTGTTGAACGGGTAGATGTAGCCATTCCTTGCCAGTTCATGATGTTATTTCCTCCTGGACATACCCGTTGCCTTGTATGTGACTGCCAAGGTATGTAAAGTGACTCATTTGCTCCCCGGTCTTTTAAAGAAACTGCGCATTAGGCTTTCCTAAGATAATGTACAGGAGTTTCAGACATCTGCCAGTGGCTTGGGATGAATTATGGTACAGCACAGCCTCTCTTTGGACGCAAAAGGGAAAGCTAGCTGTTAGACAGACATGAAAATAGTGTACTGCAAATTGAAAATGGCTTTGTCTGGACAGACGACTTGTCAGCCCAGGTCTTGGGCATCCGTTTGTGGCTGTGGTTCATGGAGCAGTCAGCTGTAACATTCTGGTGATGCAGAGGGCTGCTCCGTGTGTGCCAAGGGGGTTAAACACATATGAGAGCTGGGGCTGGGTGCGTGGGGGAGTTGGAGTTCATCCCAGTGAAACCTTGATCTAAACCCGCGTTTATTGTGGAGGTGGTTGGTGAAACCCCCTCCTCCTCCCCAGGCGGGCAGGGTGGCCCCATCACCGCCAAGCTGAGGCCCTTCTGTCTTCTGCTGGCATGGAGGGTGCAGGTTTTAAATGCCGAGACCCACAGGGGATGTGTCCACCCTGCTCCCCGTGGGTGGAGGACGGGTGCAGAGGACCGACTTGCTGGGCCCCATCTGTCAGCGTCTGTAGTGCAGGTCAGAAAAATCACTAAGACTGCTGATATAGATAATGTATTTTTTTTAATTGCTGGAGGAGACTTCTTCTGGGAACGTATCCAAACAGTGTGGTGTTTCTGCAGCCCTTTGGCAGGGGCGTAAAGAAATGTAATCTTAAGAGGTGTCAGAATTTGAGATTTTGGAAGCACTTGACCGTTTTTGAATGTTGAATGGCTGAATGATGCAATGTGCCTGAAGAAGGTGGTCAGTGGTCAGGAGCTTTGGTGAGACGTTTCTTGCTTTCCTTGGTGGCTGATTCAGAATTATTTCTTTCCCACTTTTCTGTTGTTTTTCTTTTATATGTGCCCTGATGATTGGTTATCTGCCGAGCAAGGAAAAGAAATACAAAGTCTTTATCTACACTGTACATTCCTGCTTCGCATTTATCTCGTGGAGGACGTTTATACTGTCTGCTGGATAATTCTGTCATTGCATAAGAGAATTACACACTTGTACTAGTGAGAAGTAATTGGTACAAGCGTTCCGCTAATTTGCTGTTTAATCAGAGCTGAATGCAGTCTGGGGAAGCAGATGCCATAATGCCGAGGTCATGAGAAGGGATCTGATGTTCTGCCTTAAAGACAATGTGAAAAACTGTGGTGTGGAAACCTGAATTCAGGTTCTGCCTTGCTTTGTGATTTGACATTTGACTTCTTGTGCAAGAGTTGTCTCCGGTACAGGGGTTAACCCCCTGGGTCTCAGCTTTAAAGGGTTGCAGCGTGGCAGAGGAGAGGCTGCTGTGAGTGTCGGCAGCAGTGGTGGAGCTCTGTGAGTGTTGCTTGATTTGTTTTTGTTGAGGGATGGTGCTGGCCATTTGGAAATCCTCCGAAGGCAGTCTCCAAGGCCTCGGCGACTGAAGTGATTCTGCTCTGGGGAGAGGTAGGAAATTCTGTCGGAAGTACTAAATGTCAGCTGTCAGTGTCCTAAACGGAAACACTCATTTCAATTAGATGCAGAAGTACTGTACTGCAGTCTTTGGGAGCGTTTTCTTGTTGTACAGGTCTTGTTTGGACACTGGGTCCCTTGGGTTCAGAGCTGTAGCATTCTTTATTTGCTGTGGCTCTGTCTGAATATCACCTAGTGAGGCTTTTCTTTTGCCATGGTGTCCTTTTTCATTGTTCCTTTAGTCAAGGCCACCAGAAATTGTCCTGAATATGGAGCATTGATGTTTGTAATGAGCAGCACCGTTGCGTCTCTTGGGGAGGATGCTCTGTTTTATCTTCATAAAGCGGTGATGGCCTGTCGGGGCTCCGAGGACGTCGGGAGCTGACAGCGCTGTACCTACTTGTCACGTAAAGCAGATCAAGGCAGACACACACATTCAGCAAGATTTTCCTCTAATCTTTTTATTTTTCCATCCCGAGGACCCTGGAGTGATTCAAACACCTGGAGTCTAAATCTTGCCCATTTTATGTAAACTAATATTTAATGTGGAATGCTTTCAGGCTTGGTGTCATTTATTACAAGATCTTTGTCTTTTCCATGTTTCTGATAGTTGTCTGTAAGAATTAGAGCAGGCAGTGGTGGTTTCTGTGGCATGGAGAAACCCTAACAAAAGGTGTGTAAATCCTCCAAAGGCAGGGAAAAAATAAAATAAACTCTCCAAGTAGCTACTCCTTACTTTCACTCTGCAATAGCCCTGCCTGGTAATGGAGCAAGAGAGTGTGTTGCTCTTTTTGTTCTTTCAATCTTGTTTGTGGCAAACACGCTTTGCTTCCTCCCGAGCAACAACAGCCCATTCTGTCCTGGGGGGGGTCACTCTGTGTATATGGCAGGGGGGAAAGCATCTGGTATCTTGGCGTGGTGCCAGTGTTCACACTGGCTTCCCAGAGATCCCGTCTTTGTTCCAAGAAGATGCTAACTTTAACATAGAGAGTATGGAAGGGCTCTCAGCCATCCTGCGCTCACTGACGCTCGTGGAAAAAGCCTTCGCACAGACAATAGTTAAACCCTGCTTACCTTGTTGGTACCTCTTTATATGTTTTAAATTTGACCTGAAAGATTGTTTTTGAAGGTAAATAATGGGAAGATAGCTCTTGAGCACTTTTTCAGCAAAAAGCTTATAAGCCTAACATACTCTCCTTCAGTTTTCAACAAGGTAATCCAAATCTACATTTAATGTACAGGCAGGATGACTAATCGCTGTGTTCATATGTTGTTTATGATGATGCTGTTTATATATAGCAGCGTTCTGGATACAGAGGCACCACTTGGTGCGTTAAGACTGGTGACTTGCACCGTTTCTTGGTGGATCAGATAGAAAATGTTTCTTTTCTCAACTCAGGTTTTGTAATTGCTGACAACTTTCTGATGTGTGTCAAAACCAGTCTGACTTTAAAACATAATTTCTTACTTTTTTCTTCCACCACATCTGATCTCTCGATGCCTTGGCCAAGCAGGCTTTGGGTTTTTAGCCAGAGTAGCACAATATACCTCATGGCTGTGTACTTAGCATGAAGGCTCAGCCACTGTGACTGGAAATCAGATTTTGCAGTTTTTGTTTCCTGGCCTGTAGCAGATATGAAGTGTGGTTTAACTGCATTATAAAACCACAGGTGACTACAAAAAAAGGCTACAGGAAATGACTTGCAGGCTGAATTCTGTGCGATGGTAAATGCTTGCTCTCAGCCGAGAGTGGCTTAACTTTTACCGTTTATTTTGTTCCATCTGGATCACACTTATATTTAGGGATGAGGAGAAGATTTGTTCTTAATGAGAGCCTACACTCCCTCCCACGCTTCCTGGGGAGAGTAGTGTTCAAACAGTCTTCCAACGGTGCGGTTTTAAGGCTGAGTATTAAAAATACACTTGATATTTCTCCTTCCCCAGGAGGAGCCTGGCTGTGGTTCTCTTGTGTGCCTTTGCGGACTCTGTCTATCCATCTGTTCTTCACCGGGGCCATAGTGCTCTCTTGCTGCAGATCAAACACTGCCGTGAGATCCCCCAGCGCTGGGTTTTTGTTTTGGTGAAAGCAGTTTAGGAGAGTTTAGGTGTGTCGTCACAAAATCTGCGTGCCTGGTGGCCTGCCTTTCTTCTGATTTAGCTGTTTGTTTGTGAATTATTGGGCCTCGGAGCTGCACCCTCAGAAGACGAGAACAGAATCTGCTGGGGAACACAAGCGCCTTCCTGATGAACATGTCGTTTGGAGGCAAGGTGCTCAGGAATTAATAAAGCGCCATATTTGGTGAACATGTTGGCAGGAAGAGTCAGACTAATACACAAAATATGGCTCAGGGGAAACATATTTACACATCATAGGGTGGTAAATATGGTTAATGGCTGAAGTGTATTTGGAGCCTCATATTTGGGAAAAAAACCCACACCAGCAAAACAGTAGCGAGGCAAGTAATCATACTCTGACAGGCTACTGTAGTAAATACAGTCCTTGGGGATGCTTTCCTAGCTTGAAATACCATTGCCATTAACAGAAGACAGAAAACCAGTATGCCTGTCCCTATAAACAGGCTTTCAAGATATGTGAAAACATGATTCTGAAATAAGAAGTTTAAAATTACACCCTGTAAACTGTTGCCTTTTGGTTGTAGTATTTGTTGCAAACTGATGGTAGCCCTGAAAGGCCAGAGGGGAGCTTTGTGTATTTGACACTAAAATGCATTGTTAAGAAAAGCCTTTGCTCCAGAGGGGGAAATAACTTTTTTTTTGGGGGGGGGGGGGGGTGGCAGGGGGGGAACTTTCCGGTACGCACAAATACGTGGGGTTAGCACCGACTCTCCATTTTCCGTGCCACTGGTGAGGTTGAGCCTCTGCACGTAGTTTATTTCCTGTCTGCTGTGCAGGTTTGGAACCCAAAGTGCCTTGGCATACGTTGGCCTTTGTGCAGTGGCCAGGTGAGAATTTCTGACCCCCGTCCCAGAAACAGGCACCTGTGCTGGGGGTGGAGCACAGTGTGAGCAGGAGCTGGAGCTCAACCCTTCTGCTTCCCAGGGCAGAAAGGGGATGCCTGGCTTGGGAGACTGGATTAGTGCTGTGGGGCACAGGAGAGAGCAGAGTGTCGGAGCAGCTTCTCACAAAGTCATTTGGGTGGCTGGGCAGGAGCAGCCCGTGCCCCCTTGAAGGCAGATTTGGGTACCTCTGCTCCCAAAGCCCCGTGCAGGCTCCCTTCTGATGGGGCTGCCTGGTTATGAGCAGCTCAGTTCTGGACACTTTTTCCCAGCGTTCTTTTTTCCTGGTCAGTTCCTAGCTTTGAAAGGTATTTTCTGAAGGTTCGATAGCAACACTCAGAGCTGGAGAAGACCTGCTACCTTGCATGGTCTGGCCACTTGCCTGTGGGAGCTTCTTCCTTGCACCTTCCTTCAGTGATCCCTGATTTTCTGGTGCTAATGGCTGTTTTATAGATTTGGACAGTCTCCTGTTTCCAGTCTGAGATTTTAATCTTTACAACAATGTGGAAGATATTGCTGTGTTTGATAGCTCAAAAACTGTATTCTCTGCTGTTCCTGTGCTACACCACTTGAGCTTTGCAGAGGCAGTGTGTTTGGGTTGTTCGATTACTAGATGTAGGTACAGTTTTCCTAACTGCTTCTAGGCAGTTTCTGTAATTGCAGCTATGAATGTGAATTACACGTGAGTTATAATTCACATTAAGTGAGTTGTCATAGTCTTATAGGAGGCATCATTAATACATTCCCTTGCCCAGGGTATTCTTTTTGTTTTCAGCATAAGGTGAGAGTATCTACATGATTTCTCAAGAAACAAATGTTGTGCTGCCTCTGTATTTCAGCAGTGGTGTTTGGCTATGTGTTTTGCAGTTTAATATTTTTGACAGGGCTACCTTCTAATGTGTGGCAGATGAAACGTTCTATTCATGCCATCTGGATTTGTTTTGAGAAGAGGGAAGCATGCTGACACGATTTACAGTGTACGATTTACAGTATACATGCAAATCTCTGCTCAGACTGTGCAGTTGATTCTGCTTGGGAGGTCTTAAGGGCTTATACAGGTAAGTGTATTTTGCTTGAAAATGACACAACTATTTCATTGTATTTCAGGGTGAAGGCTGTCGCACTGTCCCACTTTCCGGACACGTAGGATTTGACAGTTTGCCTGACCAGCTGGTTAATAAGTCAGTTAATCATGGGTTTTGTTTCAACATCCTGTGTGTGGGTGAGTATTTCCATTTTGGGAAGTTCTCTTGCTGAAAAGGGCTTCTCTGCAGCTGGATGTAGCTTGTAGGTGACAGAGTTAAAAAGGTAGCTTTGATTTAAATTTTCCCCACTGTTCTGTCTATTTTCAGAACCAAGATTTACTGGTGCCCTGGGAAATCCCTGCTGAGTTTATGCAGTATGGCTTTCTACCAAGCAGTGAACCATAGAAACAAAATGCCTAAAATCCCAGGCTTTTATTACGATCTTTATTTTCCTAGTATGTTTCAATTTCATGTTTTTAAAAGAAAATAGGTACTCATGCCAGAGAACTTTGTTCTGAGGTCTTGTTTGGCTAGCTATTGAATTATTATTATTATAATTATTTTAACAAAATACCAGTCATGCTCCTCTTAAATCACTAAAAGCTTTTTTTTTTCTCCTCCCTTCTGTGCATACTTGAATTAAAATAGTGTCTGGCCAAGCCTTAGCTGGTCAGACGATTATTCAAGCTGCCATGTGGTATGGATCTCAGCTGGGGCCTGGCGCTGTAGTAGGACCCGGTGTCTGTCCCTGCAGCGTCTGCCCGTCTCGCAGGTCTTCCCCAGGGTTAGGATCCCAAATGGTCCCTCCTCAGAGGCACTCCCAGGTAACAGAAGTAATATCTTATAGGGCTTTGGTAAAGTAGTTTGGTAAAGTGCATAAGGAGATTAATAATAGGGAATTAATAACTGTCTGGTAGGACATTTAGTTTGGTTTACTGATGCCAATGCCCTGCCTCTGGGAGCAGGAGGTTATTGTGTGGCCATGGCTGCTCGGAGTAAGCTCTGTCTGCAGATGCTCCCAGCAGTGCCTGGCTTGACAGAGGGGAGAGCTGCAGCTGTGGATACCTCCTGGGGACTCAGCTGGTGTCAGCTCTGCACCCACACGAAGGTTGTCTGTCCCCTCCCATGAGAGATCCGTGGACCTCGTGTTTGCCCAGGACAGGGTTAAATACGAGAAGAAAGTGGAGCAGAGCCCTGTTAAATGGAGCTGAGAAGAAAACTTTCCCTGACAATTGCATTCCTGTGAGATGATAAACTTTGCTGACAAGTGAAGGTCGCTGTCAGGCTGAGTGGCTAGGTGATTTCCACAGTACGTGAATGTGATACGACCTAGTGAAACTCTTGTCCCAAAGTCTGAAGTCTTACAGTATTTCCCTTTTGCATTTATCAAGCTGCTGTGCTTTTTTCTACAAGTTATAGGTGCAGCAGTGGATGCCTCCTGTGGTTATATGTTCACTTTGATTTGTGGAGAGGAGCTGGCTGCCTCTGGCTTCCTCTTTGCAGGACAGAAAAGGAATGCATTAATTGCTTGTTGGATCTGAATAACAAGGACTTGCCAAGATCAATGGACATTAGTTATTAATGTCAGTCTGCTATGAATAGTAATAACACAGACATGGTCAATCTTGAAATAAAGAAACATTATAGAAAAATTTAATAAGCTTCACTAGAAGAGGATCTGCAAATCTTGAGTTGAGGTCAGGCTTTAAAATGTCTTTTAAGAGTCATCTGGTGCCTCTGTTAATTTATGATAACAAAGTTAAACTCTTAAACATCCTGGAGAAAGAAAACAAAAAGTCCCAGGGTCCATCTATCATGTATTCTGTTGGGTCTCACTTGTACAGCAGGACTTTGGGGTGAAAAATTGAAAGAACAGGGAACAAATGAGGATTGGAGCCCACAAAACAACAAATAGGTGAACTGATCCCATAGGCCACTAAGCATTATAGAAAGGCACTTCATTGCCCCCCATTTTTCAGCTGTGTTTGGCATCTCTTGGAGGAAAAATCCAATGACAGTTTTGCTCTGCACCACACTGGATCTGAGCCACCGATTCCTCCAGCTCCCGGTGGAGGAAAGCTTCCAAGGAAAGCTTTCAGAAATGAGTCTCAGCAGCACATCCAGAGTGGAGCAATTTTTAGCTCTTCTCACGCTGAAAGCTGTCTCCCCTTTGAGACTAGAGCCAAAGATAGAGTAAATGAGAAAACCTCTCTTAAGAAGTTAGGGGCTGCGGATGGTTTCTTTGGTATTTTGTTCCTCAGCACAACTGTTTTCATCTTAAAGCTTCCATGAGAAAATGTTCGTTGCCTTTTAGTTCAGTGCAAAGGCTGGAGAAGTATTTAATGGCTTAGACCTTCTGTGCTGATTGTATTTCTCAGTGAGATGGGGGAAAGAAAGAGAAAGAATAGGCTGACATTTTTTAATGCAAATTTTCTCAGTTTTGGCCAGGGTGGCTTATAGTTGTGTTAGACTAGTATGCCATTATAAGCAGGAGTTTCCCCCTTCCTCTTTCCTGGGATTTGCAGGGGATTTTTTCTAAGCAGCCTATTCAGTGCAATGAGAAATGGCTGTTTTGTGGCAGAAATACCGTCTCTTTTCCCAGGGGCTGTACCACAGCTGCTTGAGGTCTCTTGTTCCAAACGAGTGAGTCCCTCGGCATGTGGGAGCTCTCACCGGCTGGGGAAGGGAGGGATGTGCACAGGTTTCCTTGTGCAGAGCTGCCGCCTGCTCTCCACCAGGCAGCTTTCTGTGGGGTGATGATCTAGCCTGGAAGTTGCCCAGTGGTTGTTTTGTGGTCACTGGTGCAACCAGCTGGGGAGAGAACAGGGTTTCTCCAACCGAAAAGCCAGTGGTCTCCTCAGCCCTCTCCTGCCCCCTCACCGCTGGTCCCCCGGGGCAAATGGCTGCGGCTGGGAGCTGGGTAGTCCTCTGAGGTGCTTCAGCATCTTTTGTGATGGGCCCATGTTGCTCCTCTTGCCCCCACAGCCCAGCCTTTGCTTTGCAATGGGTGAATCGTGTGGCATCTTTGCACGCCTGTCAGATGAAAAGAACTGTTTTTTCCTCTCTCAGTGAGAGATGGCCTTATCAGGCTGAGCTGCCTCAGGGTTTGTCTCCACAAACCTGCTACATTGGATTAGCTCCTATTTCTTCACATGAAAGGGCTGTGCATGCGTATACATTTTCTTTTAAGATTGAATTATTTGATATCTGGAGGCACAGTTGTTAATCTCATGAGGGATAGGTGTTGCTCTCTTGTGAAAGGGCACTCTCGGGAAAGCCTTTGAACAGGGAAATACTCCAAGGGCTCCTCTGTCCTCCCACAGAGTTGACTGAGGATGATGTGATTGGGGCCTCTTAAACCCTGAGTGATTTAAGGGAGTGGAGAAGCGGGCCAGCAAGCAGTTGTTTGTTGTTTCATGTAACATGTACTAGGAAAAAGCAAATTAAATCACCAGGCACAAAAAAGTAGGTACAGCTTTTGTGGTCTGTACTTCAGCTTAATACTGTGGGGTGCTTAGGATACCAAAATTTGTGTGGAAGGAAGAAACCACGAGGGTGCATTCAGCACAAAGATACCTGTTTGGATCTGGGGAGCTGGGATCTTCCCAAAGAAAGGAGCCTTTGCTGTGGGCACAGCTTTCTTTCCTCCACCTGAGCTGCTGGGCAGTGTCAGAGACAGTTATGGTAGCACCTCACCTCCACCTCTCACCTCATCTCCATTGCACCCAGAATAGCTGATGTTGGGTAGCCCTCGTGCTGCTTGCCTGCACAGTGTGACGTGTCACTTTGCAGTACCGATGGCAGGATCACTCATTCCTTGCAGCGCTGGTGCTTGCTGTCTTTTGGCATGGGCTCTGCCTGGTCACCAGCTGGAGAGCCCTGGAGAGCTTGAGGAACGTCCTGCCTGGGCAACACAGGGAGCACAGCCTGGTCCAGAGCAGAGGATCTCTGTGGAGTAGCTGAAGGGAGGAGAGTGGCGCTTGTCCAAGCTGTGTTTTTGCAAGCTGTACCACTGCTCTGTCAATGAGGGATTTGATGAACTGTTTCCATCAAGCACTGAAGATGCTGTGTGCACGTGCAGTCAGAGCAGGCAGCGTGTCTCAGGAGACCGACAGGAGGTGCAGGGAGCCTGGCCCAGCGTCCCTAGCCTGGCAGGCTGTCGGGTGTTAAGAGTGGATGGTGTCTTCTGGGCACTGGTTTAGGGTTGCTGCATGTCCAGAGCCTGACTGGTGCAGTGTCTCTTGCCATTTTTTTTTTTCACCTCTCTGAAAATCATCAAACTTAACAGCAAAACTCTATCCCATGATGAAAGGCACAATGCTACAGCTTTTCAGTAGCTGTCAGAGCCTCCTGGTGCAGAACTCTAATGCTAAAGGTCACCCTCCCTGCCCTGTCCCCCCACAGCGCTTTGTCAGCCCTGCTTTGGGAGAGCAGGCCACTGCCGAGTTGTGTAATCCTTAAGTACAGTTTTGGAGATCAAATCACATGTGTGCCTATAAGCCTGACATCAGGAAATAATCTCCTTGCCAAGGACGCCTCTCACTCGGTTTGCGTACACCACTGCTTTTTCCACGGTAATTCTGCCTCCCTTAATCCCCATTCATCGTTTCTTCTTTTTGGAGAAGATTCCAGCGCTGTCGGCTGGAACGAGCACAGACTACTTGTCCTTTTCATCAGACCATCTGTTCCATCTGGACTCCTGTCCTTACAAGAAGCAGTTGGCACCACTTACATCTTCCAGCCAGCAGAAAGTTGCCTCTGTGTCAGGCAGAAACTCCCAGGAGATTCAGAAATCCTCGCTTCTGTCATTTTGCCCTTCAGAGTAGCACTGCTCCCTAGCTCTGGTCATATTTAACACAGCAAAGCACTTTATTGGCATCTTCGGTCTTTTACCATCTCATGCCACCCCATCAGTGTTAACGTTGTGTTTCTTTTAGCTGAGACAGTCGTTCCTCTCTCCTCCATCCTCCTCTTCCCTGGCAGGCTTTAATGCCGTGTCAGTGGGGTTACACAGTGCAGGGAGGGGTACATCTGCTGGCTGAATATAATTTCTGGTGTGCAGACTTCACATTTGAGATGCTGTGTTAGTGGTTGGGTGTTTTGTGTTTTAAACACAAAGTTGTAGGTGTTTGGATGGGCAACTCCCACCTATGGAAAAATGCCTTACCAGTTCAGATCTTCCCCTTCCAAAAGGAAAGCCTCAGTGTGTGAATTCAAAGTTGCTTTCGCTGGCCCTGCGTAGTTGGCTTGAAATGGAGTATAAAAGAGTGTTCTAGCTTAAAAATTTGCCTGCATCTCTTACGCACGTCTCCTGACCCCTCTGACAGTTAAAGTCACTTCTGCTGGAAACAGCACATTAGATTGATTTAAAATAGGCAATGATTAGCAGACTCAGGATGTGTTTAAACAATAGTCTTGACCTCCCATGAACACTGTTCGCCCTAAAGAATCAGGGAGGCAGAAGCAAGAGGTGGCTCACAGGGTGTTTTGTCTGCCCAGAAGCCTGCGTTGATTTACACGCGACCTTGTGTATCCGCTGCAGAGAGCAGCTCCCTGCCCTGGTCGCCACCGCTGCTCCCGTCAGCCTCTCCTGCAGCCCTGGAGGCTCAGGGCATGGGTTGCTGGATCCAACCCTGCTGTGAGATGGAGACAGCAGCACAGGAGGGGGTTTGCAGGCTGGTGTGTGGGTGATGCTCCTGCATCCCAGGGCTGATGAGCTCCCCTGTCCTGAGATGCCCCATCAGGGATTCTGGCATTTGGAGGCAAGCAGCCAGCTCCCTTCTCTGTCCCACCCATCCCTTGGCACGGGCTCTGGAAATGCTGCAGCCTTCTCAGGCTGTTTAGATTTTTCTCTTTTTTTATGCTGCTGTTTTCCTGGAATCCCTGAGAAAGGCCTGGCAGGTCGTGCAGGCTGTCTGCTGTTAACTCGCAGAAATCCCAGTCCAAACTGTAGGATGCTCTGGTCTACTGTGATTTGTGCACCTGCTCCCCATTTGGGGAAAATGGTACCCCAAAAGCCCAGACAACGAGATTCCAAGTCAATGAAAGGCTTACTGTGATCAGCCATGAGTTTTCTGGATGGTCCCATTCATTCGTCCAGCGACAGAGGTAACTGTGCTTTGCTGGGTCCCCCTCCCTTCCTCCTGCCATGGCACCCCGTTGGTGGTGGTGTAGATATGGCTGATGCATTAACATAACACAAGAGAGTGCAGCAACACCAGCTCCTAGTGCTGACTCCCTCTTCTGCCCTTCGGATTGCAAATGAGATTGGTGTGAAGAGCAACTGGATTTGTGGCTGTTCTGGCCTTAGCTGGCATCAATTGGTGATGGAGCACAAGCTCTTAGCTGGCTCCCAGGCAGCTCTGCAGCTCAAGGTGTACATTGACTTTCAAATGTTAATGAATTTTGCTGCCTCTGGAAAGATACTTGATATATGATCCTGGCAATCAGAGACCGCTTAGTTCCCAGGGCAGTGGATGTTTGCCCTGCCCTGCCTGTCGTGTACTTCAGCCTTGAGTGAGAGAAGTCCCTTCTGGGGCCAAGAGAGAGGAATTTGCCTGCTTGCAGGGGTGAGGCTTGGAGATTTGGACGGGTGAGGGTGGGGAGGAGTTTTCCCTTGTTGAATTGGGTATTTCATACGAGTTTGGATCTGTTGCAGAGCTCTAAGCCTACAAAAATAAGAAGCTCTTTTCTTCTGAGGGAAGTAGGAAAATGACGACGTTGTCTTGGTTGGGAGCTGCGGGCTCAGGGAGGGAGGGGAAGGCTGCTTCAGCCAGACACAGTCTCCCTGTGGTCCACAGCAGGCTGGAGGAGCAGCCTTTGCAGCGGGTGGGGTTCAGTCAGCTCCTGAAGTTTCAGCAAAAGCCAGCTGGGCAGCTGGGAGATCGCTGTTTCCCCAAAACAGAGCAGCCCTCGCATGGCAGCAAACCAGACTGCTTATGGGTTTAGCACAAAGTCAGATCCTTTTGAGCTCAAAAAGCTGGCTCCCTTGTCAGAGCATGGTAGGGGAGGCTGCACTGTGGAATGAGCACACAGAGGGATTTGTTTTGTTCTTCCTGGGATGTATCTAAAACAAATTTAAGAGTGGTTGCTGGGATTTATTTCTTCCTTCCAGACAAGGATATAGTTTCCCGTTGATAGATGGAATCCAAACAGCAATTCAAAGCTGCAGAACTTTTGGAAGCAGTTTTTGGAGTATTGTGTAGCTCGTGTAGCCCCTAAGGTATGGAAACCAAGTATTGCAGAAAATGTCCCCTCCCAGTCTAGAAGACTGATCCCCCAACTCAACCTGTTGTAGGTACAAGAAGCCAACTGCACAACTTGCTGTAGGACTGGAACCAACTCTGAATTGTTTCTGCATGGAAGGAGGCTATTTCAGTGGCTGCTTATTAGAGGCATATTGATCTGGAGCATCTTTTTTTGGAAATGGCAGTGAGCCCTATTGCCCTTCCCACTTTTTAATGAAAATAGTGTCTTCTGTAGTGTAGTTGTGAGTTTATGCAGGATCTGAATGATGCTTTCCCCTTTGCCTTTTCACCTCTTTCTTTTAATCTCTATTTTCTAATTATATTAATGCCCATTAGACTGTAAAATGTAATTTGCCTGGAATACAGACCTCCCATTGTACATGGCTTTCTGCTTGACAGACGATCCCTTTGGAGCATGAGATCTGCTTTCCTCTACAGTTTCACCCCTGTTAATGTTTAGAAGCTGAAAGGCCAAGCCATATTAATATTCAATAGAACATTTCAAATCTCTTTTTCTCCAATAGGGGAAACTGGCCTTGGTAAGTCCACCCTCATGGACACACTTTTCAACACCAAGTTTGAAGGTGATCCAGCATCTCACTCACAGCCCGGGGTCCAGCTGAAATCCAATACCTACGACCTGCAGGAGAGCAATGTCAACCTCAAACTGACTATCGTGAGCACAGTGGGCTTTGGGGATCAGATCAACAAAGAGGACAGGTGAGTGAAGGGGGAGAGAGGCTGTATCGTGACCTGGTTTTCTCATGCAGGATCTCTCCTTGTGCCCTAGGTGGGCCAGACTGCACTGTAAAGTTTTCCTCCTTCCTTCTTAGGGGTTGTCCTTGTCTCTTTGGAATGGGACAGCTAAAAGAGATGACAGAGGCTGTGGTGTGTCAGCACTGTTCCAGCTATCAAAGCAGCTTTTCTCATGCTGTCAGAGCAATATCCGCCCTGCTGGCAGCCTTCTGCCCAAATTCATCTGGTAGGGAGAGTGGAGAACTCCAGGGCATCTGTGCTTGTTTCCTTGTGCTGTGCTGACTGCAAGCTGCTGGCCAAACCACTAACATGGCCTAGTGACCACTTGGCTTAACGGCCGCTTTTGGCAGGGTTCTTCCATGTTGCCAGAGGGAGCACAATAAATGTGCAGTGAGATACCCTGGGGAAGCATCTCTGGCGTCTCATGTCCCAGCATGGCTGCAGTGTGGCACTTAAGGGGTGTGCAGTTCCACCAGACGGTCTCCAAGTCTTCACAGAGGCATTGCAGACGGGACTTCTTTGTTGTGGGTCTGTTAGATTTTCTTCTTAGATTTGTTTAAGATACACTGATGTCCTTTACATTATGAGTCTGACAGGCTCTGTATTTCAGGTGGCCTTGCAAGGGAGCTGCAAGGATTTCCTGCCCCAGAGCACTGGGCAAAGGCAGAATTGAATGGAGATGTGTCTTCCACGTGCAGGACTCGGGGCTGTGAGAGCAGCAAGCCGTTCCCTCCCCGAGTGCACGCAAGGGTTACACACTGCCGCGAATGAGTCTACATTATCCTTCCTTTTAAAAGTCTCTCACTCTCGCATTTCAAAGTATGAGAGCCCACTTTCCCTGGAGAGGATGATGTGTCTTCTGTCCTCTGTACTGTGTTTTGTCAAACAGGCTGCTGGAGTCTGATGTAGGACCACGTCTCCTTGTCACCAGTGCAACTTTTAAATTTCCTACAGATGGGGCGGAAGGGAGATTGAGAGAACTGGTCTTGGGAAGTGAAATCTAACAAGCAGCTTGTTTCTTAAAGGCAAGCAAAGGAGCGCTGTCTGTTTACCTCTCTGACTGCAAGATGTCTAACTTTTTTTCTTTTTTTTCACTGAAGCTATAAGCCCATCGTTGAGTTCATTGATGCTCAGTTTGAAGCCTACTTGCAAGAAGAACTGAAGATAAAAAGGGTCTTGCACAACTACCATGACACTCGGATCCACGCCTGCTTGTACTTCATTGCTCCAACAGGCCACTCACTGAAATCCTTGGACTTGGTAACAATGAAGAAGCTTGACAGCAAGGTAAGCACATTTAACTCTTACTGGGCAGGTTCTCCATGTGTGTGGCAGAAAGGCTTCTGCTTTTCCAGGGCACAGGTGCCTTGAACAGCCCTCATGCTAGTGGAGATGACTGGGTTGGCAGGTAAATCCTGTAGATTTATTGAGCTCTTTCAAGTTTTTGTAAGTTGTATTGCAGACTTGGAAAAACTCCCTGGAGCAAAGCTGAGGAATTCTTACCACTCTGTTCCTTTCTAGGTGAACATCATTCCCATCATTGCCAAATCTGATGCCATTTCCAAGAGTGAGCTGACCAAATTTAAAATAAAAATCACAAGCGAACTGGTCAGTAACGGTGTTCAGATCTACCAGTTCCCAACAGACGATGAATCAGTGGCGGAGATAAATGGGACAATGAATGTAAGTGACTTGGTGCTTCCTCCTCTCCCAGAACAGCATTGTCACTGTAAGGGTTGGGGATCCATATTGGGGTGCTTCTTAAATTCACTTTCCCTTTTATTTTGTCTTAAAACCAGAGGATTTCATAGGGATCTCATCCTTGTAGTGTCATCCTAGGCTAGCAGAGCCTTGTGGTAGGCTACTGCCTCTCTGGTGGGCTTTTCTACTCAGAAAACAGATGGTCTCTTAACCTCTTCCTAATGCATATCTGTTGAGGGACATGAAATCAGACAGATGGTGAGGCCTGGCTGTGCAGGGCAAGGACAGTCCTGGGTTATGAATTAATCAGGTGGGTATTATCTGTCTGGTGTGAGGGGTGGGCTGTCTACAGACATGCACCCCTCTCTGCTCCTCACCCTGCGTTTTTCGCACCAGTTTTGCCCTCCTGGGCTGGTGTTACCTGCGAAGCACTGCCTCTGTGGGTATCTCCTCTTGCCTGTGGCTGTCCTTGCAGCAGAGCCCCTTCAGCTGGCTGGCTCTGGCACTCCTGTCTGCACTGAGTTGCTGTTTTATTATTGATCAAGTTACTTAGCTGGGTCCTTGGTCTGGTTTAGCCTTTTGGCTCTGATGCTGTTGGCCAAAACGGATGGACAGGGGGATACAACGAGGCTGGTTAGAGCAGTGTCTTCTCTTGAGCTGCATCCAGGTGCTGATGTGAGAAATAAAACACAAGGGTGGGACCAGAGGCCCATCCAGCCCAGTGGCCCTTCTCTTCTGTAAACATCTGCTTTTGGTCACTTTTGGAGTATAGAAGAAGAGAGGCAATGTGTACAATGTTTCACTTCCCCCAGATACTTCCCTAGCTTCTAGCCACATTCAGCTCAAGGGTTTCTCTAGATTTCTGTCCCATGCATCACCTGATGCCCCCCCACCGGTGCATTTCCAGGATCCACAGGCAAGGAATTACACAGCTTAACTAGCAATGTGTGAAAAACAGTACAAAAATCGGGCCAAGCATGTCGCGAGGTGCCTGCAGGTGCTCGTTCTGGCTCTGGTGTTCCCAGCATCATGGGTGCCTGTCTGTGGCTCCCTGAAGATGGAGCAAGCTGTCCCTTGGCCCCTCTGGCAGCGCATCCTGACCATGATCCTGTTTTCTAGAAGGCTTTTTACAGGAGACCAAGTAGGGGAAGTTGCTTACTTAACTGCTGTTGATGAAGTACAGGTCTAGCTGATGAGCTTTTGTGTTATCTCTTGATCTAATATTAATAGTTGTAAAGTGTTGTGGAGAGGCCTGAAAGAAACATGAAGTTTGTCCTACTGTAAGAGCTGTCGGTGGTGGTTTCCTGGTCAGAGTAGTTTTGCGATGGCATCTTCCTCAGTTGCATAACACTCGCACTGTGCAGGACTACTGTTAACTCCTGGAAACGAAGATGCAACATCACTCCATCCTCAAGGAACAAGAGGTGTGATGACAAAGGGAGGGGTCCTCTTGCCTTGGACCTTCTGAGGGCGGGGGTAAACCTCTGCTCATCTTTCCTTTCAGCCATTTACATGTCTCCTGGGAGGGGATTGCTGTCTTGGGTCGTAGATGTTCTGGATTGTGTCAGTAGTTGCACAGAGAGATCAACTCTTTAAATCCTCCATTAAACTGATATAAATTGTAATTACCAGGTTTATGGGAACTAAGCAGACCAAAATCTGAATCCGATCAAGGCAGTTTTGCAGACCTGGAAAACTTGTATACAAAGACTGATTTTATTAGCGACATAAGAGAAATCTGCTTATGCTTCAGGTCAGGAGATGAGCTTGTGGAGGGGCTGACACCAGTAGAAGAGCCAGGATGGCTTGATTTAGGTTGGTGACTTAAATTGCCAATTTTAGTCATGTTTAAAATTAAGGAATGGGAACCTTTCATTTAAATCAGTTGCCTTAACCTTTGTGTTTGTACTTTTCTACAGAAAGCTTGATTATCTTTGCCTGTTACAGATCAACATCTTTGAAAGGTTATAAATGTGGTCTTTATGCTTAAGTAGTGCTTCTTGCTGACCAGCAACCTCTCTGGATCAGTTACCTTTTTTTTTTTTAATTATAGAGAAAATTGAGACTGGTCTTTTGATTACTTAATGTTTTGCTTATAACCTGCATTAGTTGTATTTTGCATGAAAAGTAAAATTAGGCTTTAAAATATGCAAACTCACTATTTCATATGCATTTTACTTTATTATAGCCACTTGTGCTGGATGCATTAGGAATTTTTTTCCAGAGTATTTTGCATTCAAAATTGGCTTACTGAACAGAGAAAATATTGCCTGATCTGGCAGGAGTTGATTAAATGAAAGATTTAAAATCTGTGCCATCATGATCAGAAACAGAATTATTTAACCATGAACAAAGGCATCGAGTGAAGTAAATAGAAAATAATCAGATTAAACAAATCTTCAGAACAAAATGCCTGATTTTCCTTGAAACTGATACAGTCTTTTTGAGAATCCCACCAAGCATGTATTTACAAGTTCAGAGAAAACACTGTCCAAAATTCTTTAGGTCTCTTCCCATCTGGATTTTATTCTTAAATCAAGTAAGAAAAATAAGCTCTCCTATTCTTTCAACCCCCTATTGGCTTTTCCATTTTGAATGAATTAGTCTAATTACTGAAGAAAATATTCTCCCTGCACCTGCTAGTTAAATGAAACCACATGCAGCTACATGAGCTGTCCCCACATGGTGGGAGCTGGAACTTCCTTGCTGATGGAAGAAGGAAATCTCCAGCACTTTCTCCCCAGCAAAGACAGGAGCCGAACAGCTGGTACCAGTGGAGGAGACAACTCTGCTGTTGAGGGTAACTGGGCCCATGGATGACCGAGGTTCAGGCTGTGCCTGTGTGGCCATAGCGTGGTGTTTCTGCCGCTGTCTCAGGTTGCTCCTCTTGCTCCTTTCACTTCTTTTGTCCCTTGGAAATCCCCTTACTTCACTCTCCCAGAGATCTGGATATGAAGCAAACAAAAAGCATTTACAGCTACGGGAGAAGCCGACCATGGGATGCTCCTCATGGACAGTCTGAAGAAGCCAACAGGGAGGTCTGGAAGCTCTCGCCTAGAAGCGGCAGGTTGGGAAGAGAAGTGGGCAGCGCCAGTGGGCTGTGGAGGAGAGGGTCACCAGTACGGAGCACATTGCCACTAGCAAACATAATCCTGATCCTGTGTCCTGGAGGGGGAGTGGCTGGCCTGAAACCTCAGGCACCACAGAACTGTGATGGCTTTTCCTCTGGAAATAGCACTGTGTAGGCAGGCAGAGGAGGCTGTAGCCTTTGTGGGGTCTAGTAGCTGGGGCATTTCAGAGTTTCCAGCAGTTGGACATGGGTACAGGCCAGTTCCAGCACATCCCGTGGTGAGGAGCCCAACCTGCAGCAGGTGAAGAGCCCACCCAGTGCCTGGCAGTAGCCAGCATTGTTCCCATGGTGTGATGTCTCCAGTTTCTCCCAGAGCAGCTGAAGGCAGCGTGTGGCCCTTGCTCACCCCCGGGGTCTCTGCTTGCCCTCTCCCCTGTCAGGGTGCCTGACAGTGGCTGCACAACGGGATGCTGCGGGACATGCGAGGCCTGTTTGCAGTCGGTGGAGAGGCAGAGACCTGCTCAACAGGGACCACTGATGATTCTTCTCAACCCCATGTGCAGAAGTGTTTGTGGACAGTGCTGCTTGTGTGTGGTCTGTCTTGAATGCAGGAAAAACTACAGCTTGTAGAAATGAGGCAGCAAGTTACTCCTTTGAAAGCTGGCCAGAGGAGTCTCCCTCATGTTGTGGTATGGAGGCTGTTCAGTTGAGACAGCTTTGTTTCCTTCCCCTGCGGTGTTTTGTATCCCCTGCCCTTTGTGATTAGACAGCCTTCTGCTGAAAAGGAGATTCCTTCAACCTGGGAGACCACTTCCCTTTTTCTGCTGCTTGGCCTCTCCCGCAGGGAACTTGCCCTGCGCAGAGCGGGCGCAGCTCCGTGTGGGCCTGTGTCCCTCCAGGCGCTAGCACATCAGCGTGATTGCAGTGGTAACTCAGCGTGGAGAGTGACCCAGGAAGCCCCGGTGCACAGAGCCTCTGCATGGCCCAGGATGGCCCCATCAGACTGACCTCCAGCCCCGCTTACTCTTCGTGCGTCCCATGCGAGAGCTGGGAGGCCAAGGAGTAAAAACTGGAGAGCCCACCTTTGTGAGTGCTGGTGGGCAGTTCTGCTGTATTTGCAGTGTGACTGTATGAGCTGCACTCTGGAAGCAGCAAACATCATCTCTGAAATCTTTAGCTTGTACCAGCTGTCATGAACTTGCCCAAGTCTTCAAATAACCTGTGGAATTAAAACTTCACTACCTGCTCTTGAGAGCAGTCCAGGGTCACTGGTCTTCCATATAATTGCCTTCCTGGGGCCCTTTTAATTGCCCAGAACTCAGTGCACTTTAAAAGCTTTAGCTAACAAATGTCACTGCACAAAACTCAGCAGAAGGGGTGGGTGCAGGGAGCTGGTAACTTTATTTTTAAGTACTGAAACCTTGCACTTGACTTCTTTGCAGCTTGGCAGAATGCAGTATATTTCCCAGGAGCAAGCGGAGGTGGGGAGATCTCAGTTACTGCACAACAGATAAATGCAGCGAAGTATGATAGCAGTGTCTGGGGAATTTGCTTGGCTGCCTGAGTTTGGGGAATGAGGGAAGTATAAGGTGAGGTCTTCTGAGCCTAGAGAGGTGTCGGGAGTGTTTCTTTCCCAACTCTGCTGCGCTTGCACTAGGCGATTCTCTTACTTTTTGCCTTCTGCAGAGAGACTATCTTCTTTACAAAGAAGTGACCATTTTTTATTTCTGAGTGTTTGAGAAGCAGATCCTTCTTGTTCTTAGTCAGCCTTCAGGTACTTGTAACAACTGTACTCTGTGGAGTATGTGTCTCGGCTTGAAAAGCATAACAAGGCACAGCTGAGCTAGCAGTACAGCGCTGCTCTGCTCTCCCCAGGATCCCTCCTCATGGGTGTGGTCTCTGGATTTGGCCTCTCTTGTCCTCTAGCTATGCAGCCATCTAGCATCACCATTATAAGGATTTTATAAAGCCATTGGCACTCCTTTGGGTTTCTCAGAACCAGTTTTGATAACGGAGTGCTGTATTTTGGGAGAGGGGGTGTTGAGGGTGAGTCCCAACACAGCCACAGGAATCATGAGGGACTATGGAGTGTTAGCATGGGGCAGGCTCAGCACAGCTCCAGGGAATGCAGAGTCCTTCCCAGCTCAGCCTGGGCAGACCCCAGGGCACACGTGGACGCAGAGGCTGACCTGGTGCAGGGATGTGTTCAGCCCTTCCTTACCAGGGCTGAAGCAAGCAGGGAGGAAAGAGCTGATACTGTAGGGGTGAAGGAGAGACTTCAATCTCATGATCCGATAGAGCGAGTTGTCTTGTGCTCCAGTGTGAGCTGAGGGAGTGGTGGGGGGATAAAATCAAGAAGGCTCCAAGACCTCTTTTATTGCTTCTGTGCTTGTGCAGATGTTCTCCTCAGCCACGGCAAACCCCCGGGACAGCACCGCAGTCAGAGCCGCGCAGCACGTTGTTCGAGCTGTCATTCTGATGCTAGTCTTGCACTGGCTCATCTCACCTGAGACCCTGTGGCTGGGAGGATCAGCCAGGTAGAGGATATAGAATGGTAGCACTAACAAGGTTTCCAAAAAAGGACCCTCCCTTCTCCCTCCTTTGTCTTGGGCTAGTGGCCAGTGACTAGACTCCCTGAGATTAGCGTGTGCATAATGACTGTCTTGCTCAGTGGCTGTGCTAATCTCTGTGTGCTGGCAAGTCAGCCACAGTTGAGAGAGACTAACGTGGGTATCATTAAATGTGTTCCAGGCCCACTTGCCGTTTGCAGTGATCGGGAGCACGGAGGAGCTGAAAATAGGAAACAAAATGATGAAAGCTCGTCAGTACCCCTGGGGCACAGTGCAGGGTGAGTTGAGCCCTGGGATTTTCATGGCATGAATGGTGACACTTCTGCCACGAGGCAGTGGGCTCTCATAAGAAGAGCAAGGGTCTGCTGGACTTCAATAAACCCTGGGGATTATCCTTGGTTAAATCCATCTGTCAGGCCAATAGTGACAGTTTTCTCTGCTCAGAAGGGCTGTTAAACCTGTTGGAGGAGTAGGCAGGTGGGGAACGTGGGAAGAGACCTTTGTTTCTGCCCCCTCTTACTCCTTATCATGTCTTCTTACAGTGGAGAATGAAGCTCACTGCGACTTTGTGAAGCTGCGGGAGATGCTCATCCGTGTGAACATGGAAGACCTTCGCGAACAGACCCACACACGCCACTATGAGCTGTACCGGCGATGTAAACTGGAAGAGATGGGTTTCAAGGACACCGATCCAGACAGCAAACCCTTCAGGTGGGATCCCTGGAGGAGACAGGAGAGCTCGAGGGAGGCATTGTTGGATGCAGTGTGTGTCCTTGAGAGAGCATGTAAAGAACCAATGCAGCAAGAAAACCTGCCAGCTCAGATAAATCCAGACTTCAGCAAAGGTGCTGGCTGAGTGAGAGAAGGTGAAAACACAAGAGAGCGTGTGAAACTGCGGGTATAGGAATAGAAATGTCTGTGCTGCAGAGATACAGCAGTGTCCCTCTGAACTAGTGTTTGTCGCAAGCTGGTCTCTTTGAATTGCCTAACATTCAACGTACAGAAAAGTGCAGTAGCTTACAGACTCCAGAAATGGTTGGATAAAGACGACTTTGGACACACATGGGTGGGCAAATGGCAAATGTGCTGTGGGCAAGCAATATTCATGGTGAGGGCCTGATTTCAGAGGCTTGGGGGAAGCAGAGTTTGCCCGAGTCATATCACTGGACTTTCCTTTCTTTTTAGCTTGCAGGAAACTTATGAAGCCAAAAGAAATGAGTTTCTGGGGGAACTGCAGAAAAAGGAAGAGGCAATGAGGCAAATGTTTGTTCAGAGGGTCAAGGAAAAAGAAGCAGAGCTGAAGGAAGCTGAAAAAGAGGTGAAGACTGCAGTACTTGTCTCTTCATGGTTGTGAGTGAGAGATCCACTCCTAAGTAGGCAGCTGCTGCCAGAGCACTTTCTGCAGAGTGTGGTTTAGGAAGTCTAAAGTTTAACTTGGGGCCATGGGCACATTAAGGTGTTCATCCTGTAGGACAAAACTAGATCACAGTGCTTGTAGTTCATAGCTTAAATGCACTGTGAAAGAGCCATAGTCTTGATTCTGATGGAGAGTTGCAGTGTGGCAAAATTAAAGAACAGAAATTATATAAGCTGATATAAGCTTGTTATATAAAAAATACATCCACACAACTTCTTTAGCATTGTGAAAAATCCATTAATTTACTGACCTTTAAAAGAGGAATAAGATGGAGAGCCCTGGAAATTATTTGTTTTGGTTTGTTTTTTTTACAGTTTTACTCTCCTTATCCTCTATTGTTAGTCTGTGCAGTGGTGCTTCACTGGAATGCTGCCTGGTTTGTAAGGTGTCATGGAAGGAGGCTGTTCCCTGCCCTTTTGTCTATGCCATGTCAGCTCAAGGAGCTATAAGTGATGTAGAGACCAACAAGAGACTCGCAGCCTCAGATCTCATGGGATACTTCCATCTTCCTCTTTTCCTGTGAACAGAATATCTGGTAGTGCTGGGTCCTGCTCACCTCTCTCCTTTCTCTCTAGCTGCACGAAAAGTTTGATCGCCTGAAGAAGTTACATCAGGATGAAAAAAAGAAGCTAGAGGATAAGAAGAAGTCTCTGGATGATGAAGTAAATGCTTTTAAACAAAGGAAGACAGCAGCTGAATTGCTCCAATCTCAGGCTCAGCAGGCTGGAGGATCACAAACTCTTAAAAGAGATAAGGAAAGAAAAAAGTAAGTTGCTAACCCAATGGTATTTGCTTTTTGGTAATGGTTCTCCTTTACTATTTTTCTGGGTGTTCATATCTCTCTCCCAACCGAGCCAGTCCTTATCAGGGAAAAGTTTGCAGCCAGATTTAATCCCTAGTAAGGCTGAGCAGTTGCTGGAACCATTTTACCTTTAGCTGTCATCCTGAAGAGCAGGGAGCAGCGCTAACTTCCCTTGTTGCTTGCTGACAGCGTGGGAGAGGATGAACTTGGTTTTATTCCCCGAGATTCCCTGCTCCTCCCTTGGTCTGTCAATGCCTGTAATGAAGTGGAACAGTATTGGCTGCCAATGCTAGGGTGTGGGTAGCAGGGATGTCCTGCTACCCCCAGAGAGGGGCGTATCCTCTCTCGGGGTCTTATTTGTTTAGGTGAGGAAAAAGCTAACACTCTTGAATTCTGGAATCTGCACAATGTAAGGCTACAAAATGAGGGGCCAGGTCATAGCTCCTTGTTAGTGCTAGTACGCTCTCCAGCCCTAAATCAGCTTTTTGCCCTCCATAGAAACAGTGAGAGATACTGCATGGCTTTAGCAGGGGTCCCCCGTGCCAGGGACTGGTGTGACAGGATCCAGCCCCTCATCAGGGTCCTGTGATCTGGGCTGTCTGCAGTGCCCATGCCAGACTCCTGATGCTCTGGAGTTGCTCAAGAGCAACCAACTGTACAGCTGAAGCAGTCCTCCCAGTTCACCTAGCAATTAGCAGTTCCTTTTCTTCTCATTGTGGTTTCCTGAAACAGAATGCTGTGCCACCTTAGCAGGCGCACAAAGAGCAGGATACAGATAAACAAAGGTCTGGTTTCTATAACACTGCCATAATCCCCTCTCTGCACATCCCTGGGGCAAATCCAGAGTAAATCTTGCCTGTGCTATGCAGTCTAAGTACAGGGAGAAGTGCTGTTAACATGAACAACACACACGTGCCCAAAGAGCTGACAAGCTGTTTGTCAGGGAAAATAGCCCTTGACTGTTAAGGTTGGAATCAAATGAGACAGGAGAGGAAAAATCCAATAACCAGAATGAGATCCTGGTTTAGTCTTTTTAGTTTTGAGCTGGAGCTGCTTCAATGTCAACATTCTTTTGTGATGAGCAATTAGCGCTCCTGCCCTTTTCTCGCTTATCCGTTCCTTTTTCCACTGTGCATTTGGATCTGCTCTTCTGAATTACCTTCAGGGATTTTTAATATCTTTTCATGCTGAGGAGCCTGCAACTGACTGGGGACAGACTTCTCTCCCCAGCCTGGACTCTGTGACGAATACACAACTGAGTCCTTTCATGCTTAGAGCCCTCGGACATCTGCACACTGAGGACTGCAGACTTCAGCCCTGAGATCAGTCAGGGTCAGGAATGCAGAAAAGGGAGACGACATGCCCTATAGCATGAGCAGTTAGTCGCTGTGGCCCAAGTCACACTCCTGCTGCTAGTAGCAGTTCTGATCTCCCAAGAGTTCCTTGACACCAACCACATTCATATGGAAAAGCATTGGTACCGTCCTTGTCAGTTAAGGATGCAGAAGAGCACAGAAAACTCGATATGAGAGAGGTCAGTGCTCGAGTAAGGCTCAGGAAGATAGTAGGAGGCCACTCTCTCCTCCAGGAAAATAGCTGTGTTAGAAATGGTGCTGCTTTCTTTAATCTGTAACTTCTCCAATTGTCCTTGATAATACATTTCAGTTTTTAGATCATACATATCTCTAACAATCCATGTTCACAAGCTGTAGCTTAATTGTATTTGTTTACTAGTGGTTGGCAGTACAATAGCCTTTTTCTTTCACAACTGATTCTTTTAAACCCAAGCTCTGTAATTTGCACTAATCATGACTTGTTTTTTTTGTTGTTGTTGTTGTTGTTACGTCATTATCATCATCATTAGCTCTTACATGTATGCTGTTTTACAGTTAGCTGCTGTTTGGCTGCATGGTGCATGAGGCACATTGTCCTGGTAAGCGTCATTAACTAATATAGACCTCACAGTGGGATCAGTTACACTTCCTAAAAAAGCAGACCCTGTGCAAGTCCAGAAGCTTACAAGTATTATCTCCGTCTTCCTCTGCTTTCACCCTTACTATACACACTCTACCAGTCTCTCTCTACATATGCAGTTGTAGAAAAAGGATGCAATGAAGTTTGTCTTTGAAGATTCTGCAAAGTAAAATGCAGAGAGACTCGGTATTAGGACATGAAACGTAGAAAAATAAGGATTAGGTCCTCTTTCTTTTAAATCTTCCCAGCACTTTGTTGGCTCCGTTTTCTTTATTCCATCTCCCTTAGAAATAAATTACATTCTTTAATCGTGTAGGCCATGTTGATACTATGGCAACAATTGCTATGGAGATGTGGTGCTGATGATAGAACCCAGTTAGCCATGAAAATGTCTTTTCCCTTTCTCCTCCTTCCCTCCCACCCCTCCAAATTGCAGTGCTAACTTGTGGTTACAGTGCAAGTGAAGGTAGATGCAAGACTAGTTTCTGTCCCCCCCTTCACATACTAACAGATGGTAAAATCTGCCAAACCTAGAGCTTTCCTTTGTCCCAAAGCACCAGAGAATCACCAAACGGTGTGTGGCTGGTGTGTGTGGGTGTGTGTGTTTGTAGGGGTGTGTGTGTACATATGTATGTACATGTATGAGGGGGTGTTAAAGAAGCTACTGCTGGGTAACCAAACCAATATTCACCTGCTGACCAATTACAGCTGATTGTCCAAAACCAAAGGAGATGATGGGCTGAGTGTTTAGCAGATAGTGAAGACTGAAGATAGACTGAGAGGCTTTATGACATTGTTAACAGTCGAACGGTCACCCATGGATTGGATGTTCAGTTGTAGCAGACGGACACAGACCCACGCTCCTGGGAGCCATGCCAAGTGTGCCCACGGTTAGGGTAAGGCTAGTGCTAGAAGAGGGCTGTGTTCCAGATGTGTCCAGAAAGCCTACCAGAGCACTTTGCCCCTGAATAAGGCCAGCATCCCAGTTTCTGAAGAGTTTTGCCAAGGCATGGAGAGTTCCCACTGGAGCAGAGCCCTGTCAGTGGTGTTATGCTGTAGTCTGCTCTGCTCCAGTTGCTGTAACTGTCCAGAGTGTCTGTGCCTTCCTGTTGAGCAGGGACGTAAGGTGGCCACATAGTCATGGGCAGGCTTGTGGAACAGTTAAGGTTGCCTGAAAGGGTTAACAAACCTGGCCATAAGCAAGCTTCTGCAGTGAAGGCTCATTTAAACAAAGATGTGTAAGAAATACACCTGCCTGGCAGGAGAGCAGCATCCTCATTAGGGTTATTAGTTAAACTGCTAATGACAGTGCTCTACTTATAGCTAGGCTGAGTGTGTTTAATTGAACCTTTTTAATTTGCTGTTGATTCTCTGGTGAGAGGAAAAAGAAAGCGCCCACAGGAATGTCTTGCTTCTTGACAGAGCAGCAACACTTATTATCCAAGGCAAGGGTGATGGCACCGCAGACCGAGGTGTGCAGGTCTCTCGGAGAAGCGACCTGTTGGAGCAGCGGCACTTAATTACAAAACACCCTAAAAACTCAGCCTCGAGTCCACCCTTCCCTGCAGACAAAGCTAGGCTTTACCTTCTGTCCAGGATACAACCCAAACTAACATACAGTCTGCCCTTTAAATAGGGAAAAGCTGATTCCAGGATTCCTTCCCTCTTAGCTCCACCAAGGGAAATGGAAAAGCAAGTAAACATTACGCTGTCAGTGAGAGGCATTTGCATTTAATTTCAATGGGATGTTCCACTTAACAGAAGAGCTTCAGAAGGGTCTTGCACTGACTCGAACTGGAGCTTGCGGTCATCTTGAGCAGTCTGGTTGAATGAATGTCTCTGCTGCCAACAGTAACTGTGAAACAATGAAAAGAACAATTCACTGCTTATCAGGCTCTGAATGTGGAAAAATAAGCTCAAAGAATAACAGTGTTTATGCTGGTGCTGAGTACGAAGGCACGGCTAAAGTGCAGTTAGAGTGAACATTACTGATTTTTGTTGGGTTTGGATTGGTTTTGGCAGCCCTCATAACTGTACACTGTTGTGTGCTGGGCTTTGAATCCAGTGAAGTTCTTTGTTCCCACTACACAAATGCAGACAGTGCCTTTTTCAATGGGCATTTGTCTGTGCTAAATTAAATATGTATATGTGGTACTTTTCCAGAATACAGAAAAATACTCTCCATATTGATCCATATAGTATTGCAGGGCTCCACTGTTTTGCAAGGATACAAACAAGTCACAGTTGATGAGTCCCATAGCTTGCAAAACTGTAAAAGGATTGTTTCAGAGAATAAATCGGATTCATCCCACTGCTGAGTGTGTGTGCGTGTATGCATGCGTGTGTCTGCATAAAGCATGTTTTGTAATCAAATTAAACCTTATTAACACTTAGCAACATTTTTTTCTTTTTTTTTTTTTTTTTGTGGTGTGTTAGGAAACATTTATATTCTTATTTTGGTTTTTTGTCATTAATCCATAAAACCATTAATCTGCCTTTTTCTTTCATTTTCAGTTCGGGTTTCCTGTAGAACCTTTCCCTTCACACCAGAAGCGAATGCCCCCACATTCAGTTAACACGCAGCTATGCCATTGCGCCTGTTTGCTCACCTTTACTCATTGCTCCCTTCCTGCGCTCACCATTTTGTTTTAAGCAAGAGTCCGCACCCTTGGCTGTTCTGGGTTATGGTTGTTCTTGTGAAGAACTCTGCAATAGCCTATGTGGAACTGGCAAGAGATGCGCCTTGCTGATGCCTCTTCCCCTTTGGGCAGCAGCAGGCTGCTGAGCGCTTGTAGGGCTAGCGTCCCCTCTTCTCAATTGCTCCGCTTTTTGTCTCTCCCTCCATTTTGTGCGAGGGCTGCGTGGTGGGAGAGCGCGGCTGCTTGGTGGTGCGCATCTAGCCCCTATCGTGGGACCCCTGCAAATGCAACCCGATGCTGCCATGGGGTGGGACGTGCTGTCTGAAGAGACTGGTTGCCCTCTCCCCTTTTTAATTTGCTGTATCTAACCCCTCATTACCCGCCCAGTGCTGCCTTACGTGACTCAAATAATTTTAAAGGACTTTTTGCAAAACTTGATATCCTCACAGGCGTGAGCCTGAGTCCGAACCTCTAGTCCCCAGGCTTGGGGGATTCTCAAACTTGGATCCATGGTTTGCAACTAAGTGTTCTCTGAATGCTGCAGGGGTCACGAAGGATCTCTTGCCTTGTCTCCCTCTCAGTGTGCTGGCCTGGATGCACATCCTGGATCCAATCTCAGGGAAGGCTGGTCACTTTGCTGTACATATCAGTGTTTGTGAAGAAAGAGGATGATGTTTCTTTTGACTTTCCTCTCAGTGACTCCAACAATTTCTGGTTTCAATGCAAAAAGTATCACCTTTATTTTTTTTATTTGGCATCTGTTTAGAAGCATACAGATGCTGGCAAGTTGCTTCACCTATTTTCTATTCAGCAAAAGCCTTATTTTACTGCAAGATTTGCACTAAAAAGGAGGGTGTTTTGCTCACTGGGCCCAGGAGTTTACTCTGGCCAAGTGCAACTGTGATTTGCCTGCAGGTGTCTTCTCTGTGTATTTCTGGATGAGTTTTGTTTTTAAATAAAGACTTGATCAGACAGTCAATTCTGGTTAACATTTACTTCTTTTGTTTTTTGTTTTCTTTGCCCTTCTTTTACAGTAACCCATGGCTCTGTACTGAGTAATTACCCCTGAATACAATGGGCTGGAATGGACCTTCATTTACTTGTAAATCGGAGGGTCTAATAAAACGTGACAGCATTTCAGCTGTGACCTTTCCATGGTGTTACCCTTGCTCTCTCTTATATCCTCATTGTGATTCTGTCTTTACTATGTACTGGTGGTTATTGCTTTTATTAAACAATGTAAAATTAGTCCTAAGAAGGTTTTGGATGCTGCAACTTTAAATCCTACAATTTTTTTTTTTTCCCCTACAATTAATGGATTCCCCTTTCTCCCAGTCCCTCTCCACCCAGATAAATAAGGGATGTGGAAATAAGTTCTGTGAGTTATTTTTGCTGGCAAAATAACAATGCAGTTTAAATGTATTTATTGGTGACGTTAAAATGACAACACCACCTTAGTTGAATTACCGCATAGTTGAGAGATTAAACCCTCTTTTCTCTTTATACTTGGTGTCATTTTCACGATGTCATCCATCTTTTTTTTTTTTTTAATTTGCTTTTCTTTTTTGTTTTGCTAATTCATGCTACCTGAGGACCAGCACATAATCCTCATTTCCATTTCAGACTTGCTTGTTGTGACCCTGATCCTTCAGCCGCACGGTGCGCAGGCTAAGTTCTCTGGACGTGGGTGAATCCACACGTCCTGACCCTGCTGAAAGATCAGGATGCGTGCTGCCAAATAGTTTCAGCAAAAACCCTTCAAATCCTGGGTTTTTGGAAGATAAGCACGCCTCAGACCTAGCTGTGATAGGTAATGCTGGTTTTAGTGCAAGCCACTGCTGAGTTTCACTAGAAAGGTAGAGTCTGGATGATGCTGAAGCCTCACGAACAGTTTGTGCGTACAACGCGTTAGTCTGGCTGGCTGCTCACGGCAGCAGCAAACCTCATGCGTTAACCCGGATCGAACAATGGTCTGGCCTCCGCTTCCAGCAACCAAGGCAGCTAAAACTCTTGCTTGCAATGTATTTTTCTCAGGTATTTTGTTTCACCATAAATACAGTTTTATTTCCCATAAAAGTCTTTGGCTGTTTTGTGGTGGTTTGTTTGGGTCTTTTTTAAGCAAGTTAAAATAATTTGAGTATTTACTTCTTCCTCTACTGTCAAATGTCGGCCTGCTCCCAAAACCAGTCAGTATCACTGTCAATGATTTCTAGATTATTTGCTAAAAGAACCATTTAATGTGCTTTTTTTTTTTTTTACCATACTGCAGGTCACTGTCTGTTCTCCCTGACCATTAGAATGTTATTTAAAGTTATGTAAAGTCTTTTTAAAGAGCAAAGGTTTTCACTTGTGTGATTTCCTTGAAGTGCCTGAGGTACCACAAGGAGGTTCCATCTCTCTCTCAGCTGTTTTCGTGTTGCATCTCTTTTTCCTGCTTTTTGAATGTCTTTCTCTTTTTTGCTAATCTTCTGTTTTTTTCACTTTTTTCCCCTTTTCTCTCTCTCTAGCTTTTTTTAATCTGTCTTCGCCAGCTGCACTGGGTCTGAGGGAGAAGACTGCCACTTCTAGAAGAGTTTAAGGGTCTTATGTCTGGGGAGGGGGGAACAAATCTTTGGTGTTAGTGTCTTGGAAAGAAGCTCTTTTACTGACTTGCATGGTATCTAAAATTGAAGTGTCTTGTAATTTGTGTGACAAGACAGGGTAATGTGGGGGAACTGATTGCTTACCTGGAATTTTGAAGAGCAACAGAAATGTGATGTTGGGACTAACGATGTAGCGAATACATTTTCAAACATTGTTATGGGCATATTTTTTTTTCTAATTTTGTCTTTAATAATATAAATGTCATGGGCTTCCATGGGGTGTGAAGCCTAAGGAATATTTTCAATAAGCTGTTGTTTGATTGGTTTTGGAAATGTGCATTCGGAGTCAAAATATAAACACGGTGCAATTTGCTCTGTTGGCAGCCACGAAATATTTAACAAAGAAATAAAGTGAGAAGAACTGTGTGTTTTCTTTGGTGTCCTCCTGTGTCTCACCACTTTATTAAGCTCCATCGGCTGGTGGACATGGGTCGAGGGGTACTTGTGTTTTTTTCTTTTCTAACTAAACCTCCTCTTGTTCCTTAAAGTTAGAAAAAAGCAGTATCAGGAGGGAGAGGCGATGCTGACAGCTGGTATAGTAACAATAACAGTAGCGGTCCATCCACATCGCCTGTGCGGTGCGGTGTCCTTAGAGCGTGCTGGAGCCAGCCCTCGCACTTCTCGCTCCTCCCGCCTGCCCCGGTCTGCTCGCTGCATGCTTTCCCAAGCTGCCATCTTTTCTTCCCCATTCCTGATTTTGTTTCCTTCTGAGAAATGGAAGTGTGCGAGAACCACACCAAGTGATGCGTTCGCACAACAAACGTTGAAGAACCAGCACTGTTTAGCCTGCTACCTTTCTAACTTCAGTGTAAATTTTAAATAAAAAATACAAAAGCCTGCACGCCTGCTGTCGTGTTTGCTGCTGGCGAGTCGGGGGCTGAAGGAGCGGGCACAACGAGACGAACGGGGCCCAGCTCGGCTCAGCCCAGCCCAGCCAGGTGCTGGGCCCGCTGTGCCAGAAGAGCTTTAGGTGGTCCCTGAAGGGGAAAATCCCCGCGCCCTGCGGGGGGGAGGCAGCTTTGAGGGGGGGGTTCCCCTCTGGGGCAGAGGCGCCCCCGCGGGAGGCCCCGGGCCCTCGGTGCGCCGGGGAGAGGCCCCGGGCCGCTCCGAGCCGGTGTCGGGCGGGGAGGCGCTGCTGTGGCGGTACCCAGAGCCGGCCCTGCGGGCACGGGGAGTGGCGCTGGCTCGGGGCCGGCCGGCCTGGCGTGGCCCCGGGGGCGCTCGCGGAGGCCTCGGCCGCGGCCCCGTCCCCTCCCCACCCCTTGCTGGGCTGCGCGCGCCGCTGCCGCCAGGGGGCGCGAGGGGGCCGAGGCGGCGGGCCGGCAGTGGCGGCGGTTTCTCGCGGCGTCTCGCGCGCTCGTGACGAGTGGCCACGTGACGCGGCGCCGGCCGGGCCGCTCCGCGCGAGCGACGGGAGAGATCGGCGGGGGGGGGGAGGGGCGAGCTCCCGCCACACCGGCACGGGCGGGGGCAGGGCTGGGGCCGGCGCCGGCGGGGCTGAGGCCGTGCCGGGCCGTGCCGGCGCTCCCCGGCGGCCCGCAGCGAGCCGCGGCCTGCTCCGCACGTGGGGCCTGGTCCCCTCCGGCACGCCCGGGCCGCTTCCGCCGCCGTGCGCCCCTGCGCCCGGCGCCCACCGGCGGGGACGGCCCCTGGGCGACACAGGATCGCCCGCCGAGCCGCTGCCCGCCATGCCGCCGCCGGAGCCGGAGCCCGAGCCGGAGCCGGTGCCCGAGTCGGTGCTGGAGCAGTGGCGGCAGTACAACGAGACCGAGCGGCAATGGGGGCTGCGCCGCCGCTTCATCCTCCGCCACCTCCACGGGTACCCCGGCGCCGCCATCGACCAGCTCCTCTCGCTCTCCGTCCTCTGGACCAACCACGTCTTCATGGGCTGCAGGTGAGGCCCGCCGGGCCGTCCCCGGCACCGGGCGTGGCGGGGGGAGGGCTTGCGGCCATGGGGCCGGGGTGGGCCCCGGGACGTGGGGCGGCCCCGAGGAGGGCCCGGGCCCTGAGGTGGCCGCCCGGGGTGGCCGTGGCCGTGGCCGGCCCGGGCCTGGCGCTCGCTGTCAGCCGTGGGTGCCCCGGCGTGTCGGCCGCCTTCGGCGGGGTCCCCCGGGTCCTCGGGGCGGCCGAGGCCCTGCCGCGGAGGCGGCCCGGTCGCTGGCAAGGGCCGGGACAGAAGTTTGAGGCCGCCGCCGGGAGCGGGACCCGGGCCGGGGAGAAGGAGCTCGGGCTCCCTCGGCCGCTCCCGTCTGGGGCTCCGGCCGGGGCCCGGTGCCGAATCTCGGCCCCAGCTGCCCTGTAAAAGGTAACCCCGGCAGGGCTGGGGTGGAAGGGGCCGGCGCAGGAGAGCTTCGGTTCCTGGATGGTTTTCTTTGCTCGAATATGCTTGCGTTTGTATGGGGAGGGGAGCAAGCTGCTGAAAAAGTGTATGTGTGTTTTGAAAGTAGCTCCTGAGGACTCGCTAAGCATGTGGTGCTGCGCTTTGCAGTCTAAGGGAGAAGAGCGTATCCCTCTAAGCATAAAGCAGCCTATACAATGCCCTTAAAGCTCAGGTTTTCTGAGAGAAATAGGCCTGGTGAATGGAAGAGGTTTCCCTTACTGTTAGCATGCAGTACCGTAACTACCAAGCTCGTGGAGATCTGCAGAAACGTCACCCACGACCCGACTGGCACTTCTGATGTTGTGATTATTTTTAACTGGACGCAAGGCTTTAAAGACAGAAGCAACTGCTTCACAACTAACTTCAGCAAACTGCAGTGGCAGAGGAGCTTGTAAACACTGAAGGGCGTATAGTTTGATTTTTATTAATATTACTGTCCCCAATCCTTGCTGGGGAATATTTTGTGCCATTTGTACAGAGACAAGGCAATGTCTTCAAATGTAGATCTGCACACGTTCTTATTTCTTTCTGGTCCAAGTACTAAACTATTCTGCTCTGCAAGCACCAACATTGAGCATAGTTTTAAAACAGCTTTAAATTCTAAAGCTTGAGTAGTATGGTAAAATTAAATGTATCTTTTTAAGACAGTCTCTTTGGTCCCTTAGCTCATCGTATGTGTTTGTGTGCTGTCTTAGTGGAGGGCCACCTTTGTGGCAGTGCTTTTGGGAATCAGTGCAATAACATTGTTCTAGGGTGCTGATAACAGAAGTGAAGAACTACGTGGCAAGAGCTGAAATCCTAAAAAATGATGCAATGTAAGCCTGTAAGTGCGCATACTTTCCCTGATGAGCATCTCTACCTGCAGCTCCCAGGGGAGACACGAGCAAGGGATTCAGGCATTTTGCAGTGCAGAGCCGTTATTAGTGAGGGTGTTTCCCCAAAGCTTGTGTTGTGCACAAACGTGAACGCACTGCACGGGTGCAGCGATCACACTGCGCTGGTGAAGAGCAATTGGCAGCTTTACTTGGAGTTTTCTGGGGAAGGGAGGGGACCCACAGCTTTCTCTGGAACTGCTTTTTGCTGCTTGAGAAGAGCTGTTGTTGCTTCAAAGTTTGGGGGAATTTGGATGTAGTCTCTTAAGTTTGTTGGTTGGGTTTTGGTTTGGTGTTTTGGTTTTTTTGTTGTTTGTTTGGTTGGGTTTTTAAAATGTTGATCTCTTGCTAGCTGAAGGCAACCTGTTTGTCAGCATAAATACCAGAGTCTTTGCTGATGACACCTGAGGGAGTGTTCTGGTGGGGGATGATCTGGAGAATGTCCAGAAGGCTTAGAAAACATGGTCTGTGAGGAAGGAGATAACTAACAGGATTCGTCTAGTTCAGGGGTGGATGAGAGAAGATGCATGTGTTCTCAGGTATGTTAAAGGTGGCTGCAAAATGAGTGGAGGGCATTATGCTCCAGAGCTGCTGGGATCAGGATAAGAGGTAATATATTGAAGTCACACCAGGGAGACTTTAGTTAGGCATCGGAGGCGTGGGATTCCTCTGCCTCCATGTGCAGTCTCCACAACTTGGGATTTCTAAGGCCAGGTTAGACAACACGTGCTGCGACTGGTTATCTTCCCCTGGGCAGAAACCTGAGCCCCAAACATCTCCATCCTTTGTGAAGAGTGACCCGCTCGTGTCGGATACAACGCTGTTCCTGTGCCCTGACAGAAAAGGGCGTCATCCTCTGTGTTCCCATCACAGGCAGCGTACTCTTCTCCCTGTAAGCCAGAGAGAGGAATAGAGATTCCCACCCCCTCTCCCTTCTGGCTGCGGGAGGATGAGGGTATCCCCACTGTCTGCCTCCCTTCGACCCCTCTTGGCATTTTCTTCCCATGGATGTTCCATTGCCTCTCTGCTGGGGGCTGAGCTGTGCTGGGTACCTGCGGGCGAAGCGGGGACCGCAGTACTGTGTGTTCAGAGTTCTCACCCAGTAATGTGAATGGATCTAATTTCTGCCTGGCCCTGTAAATCAGGAACAGGAAAGGCATTTCTTGAGTGGAGAGTGAGTAGATTTCCAGAGCCCTTGGAGCAGTAGTATTTAAAAGCTGGTGCAAGTTATTGTGGCACTGACTGTTGGGACAGTTGTGGACTCCTGTCCGTGGGCAGTGACCTGATGCTTTTTGACTTTTAAAGGTGAGCACACCATAGAACAGCCGCAAGATTGCTTTTTCTCCTTTATGAACCACAGCGGGAAGCTGTCGGAGGCTAGTTTCAGGCCATGCTTATAGGTTCTCCTTGATTAGAAAGGTTTGGGGTTCTTTCTTCTTGTTCAGCTGTGCAAATGGTTTGAAAACATGTGACGGATCCACAAAGCATTGGAAAATTTAGGTGGTTGGGAATGTAAGGCCAAGAGGGATGGGATTGTACCATGTGTGTTGTGCCTGTGTGGAACAGGGAGCGTGCTGCGGCAGGGTCAGGGTTTGCACAGAGCTGGTTACAGCACCTCTGTCATGGCTCAGGGATTTCAAATGTTTCAGTTACAGCTTCCAAGCTAGAAATTAGTATGGCTTTTTAAAGAGTGGTCGATAAAGGCTGAGCAGTGCCTTTGTCATCTGACATCAGCGATTTCGGTATTGGTGACGTAGGGTCTGTGGCTGCTGACCCAGACAAGACTCCAGTGCCAGTCGGTCACTCCTGTGCTTGGATCACTGAAGCTGCGATGCCCACCGAGACTCCTTCTCCACACCACTGTGTTCCTTAGTGTTCCTAGTAGCTCTGCCAAATGTTATATTTTGACAGCTAATGTATTTAAATTTAAGTTTAAAACACCATCAGTTTGGTGGCTGCACAGTTTGTTACTCACAGATGGGCTCGCTTAGAGCCAGGTAGCTTGTTAGCTGGTGTGCAGGCTGTCTGCCAGCGCTGAATTAGCTGCGGCTTGGGGCCGGCGGTCAGGTCCCGTGTTAATACTCCGGCAAAATAAGGGGGGAGCATCTCCATTGCACCAGGTACTGTGTCTCCGGCAGCGTTAGTTCTTGTTTTGCATAACAAAAGCTTGCGCGTGCATGTGCGTGTGTGCGCGTTGCCCCTGTGGGACCAGTTCTAAAGTGGTTTGCTGTTGAATCCACACAGATACGGCTTGCAGGTCATGGAGAAGGTTCTCAAGATGGCCGAAGGCATCGATATCGGGGAAATGAGGACGTATGAGTTGGTCCCTAGCAGGAAGCTAAAAAGATACCACTCTCCGTCTGACAGTGAGTATGTCTGCCTGTGGGTCAAAGGGGGTACCCTTCCCTCTCGGGGTTTGGTGGGCATGAGTGGGAGCGTGGGGAGAGCAATGCGCCACGGGGCTGCCTCCGAGAGAGCCAGCACAGCAAGCTGAGGGGAGGCGACCGTGATGTACACTGCCAGACTGCAGCCGTTCCCCCTCCTCTGCTGTGTTGTGGGGTGTACATAATTCATGCAGAGTTCTCTCTTTGCTTAATAAAATATCATCTTTCATTGAAATTAGCAGGTAAGTGATTTTCCCTAGTGATAGTGTTAAGGAATTGACTCTGTGTAATTAGGTATCTGTCTGCCCTTCTTCACTGTGGTGAGGGGTGGTGTTTGGACCTGAGAAGGGATTGTACACGTGCACAGAGAGGTGGAGTTGAGCTTATTGATTTTGAGTTACGACCTGCCTGGAGCATTGGGTGGTAGTGGTGGGGGTTTTTTAATTTTTTTTTTTTCCCTCCCTTCTGGGCCTGGAAGAGTTCTGCATATGTCAGCCCAGTCTCAGGGATTGATGTTCCAGCTGCAGCTTTTCCAGTGGAGGAAGTGCAGCAGGCAGAGGGCTGGCAGTTCAGCGGCACCATCCGCTGGCTCCTCTCCAGCACCTTCAGCGCTCCCTGCCCTCTCTGCAGAGGGGGGGGCAGGGGAATTGTTCATGTCTGCAGGCGCAGGTTGTGGAAGTGAGCGGGGAGGCCCTTGCTTTGTGAGGCAGGGTCAGTCAGTAGTTTGGCTGTTTAAAGCATAAATGGTCAGACAACACAGGACTCCTCTAGGCTTGGATGTAATCCCCAGCTCTGCTGAAGTCTCTTCCCTTACTTTGACACCCAGGAATCTTTCTGTGCTTCCATGGGCCAGCTGCAAAACTGAGAAAAAGACTGTTTTTCTCCCGTGTTTTGTCTGTCTCTCAGGCAGCAGCTCTGAAGGGAAGGGCGCTCTGCTGCATGTTACACAGACAGCATAATGAGCTGCTCTGCTGGTGAGAGCCTTTAGATGCTGCTGCAGTGCAATCACCAAAATACCAAACCGAGCAAGAAATGTAAACCTTGCCATAATTCATCAAAACTGACGACTGAAGGATTTAACGCATGTGTAAGAGCTTTGTCACCTGATCTAAATATGAAGGCCTGTTTATGCTGTATGCGAAGTGGTTTTTTCATCTGCAGCGAGCCAGGCTATGATAAATATGCTATGGTAAAGTGATGTCTAGACAGATGTGTTGCCTGACCTATATTGTGGTTGCACACATCAGCATTGGATTAGGCAGCTCGCTCCAAGGTGCTGAGGTGGCCTTTTGCTCCTCTGGTGAAATTACGCACACGTACCACTTCAGCATGTGGGGGCTAAATCTTACACAGGAGAAGTCTTGTATAACCATCTTATAGATGTAACTTACTTACTTATCAGCTATTTGATTCTCATTTTTCTGCAGTGGCTGTGCATATCAGGATATTTTGCCTCATTTCCCTGTCTCTGGTCTACCAGGAATGGGTCATGGGCCCCCCCCAGCCACTGCAGCCTGAGGCTCAGGCACAGTTCTTCATGTTTGGTGTCCTTTAGCCAAGAGTAGTTATATTTACTAAAAATATGCTTCTGTTAACACTGCCATTAGCAGCCCTGCATGTTTTGGAAAGGAGGGTTCAGTATCACTGCATTCCTCCATCAAATGAGAAGACCTGAAGATGAAGTAGTTTATCTGAGCTCATCCTGCAGCAGAGTCAGAGCTGAGGCTTTGGTCCCGCTCTGACGTTCTGTCTTGCTGGCCATAGTTTTTACCTGTTTTAGTAGCTTTGAATGGATTAACTTCAGAAATGATTGGATGGGTTCAGTGGGCAATGTTGCGGGGGGAAGCAGGTGATTCAGACCTAAAATCCATGTAACTAAATATGTAGAGATTTTTTTTTGTATGGTAGTTGCGGAGCTGGAAATACCACTATAGTGACCTGCATGAGAATGAGTGGTCTTATTTGATCAATTGTAAATGTCTTCAGAAGGAAACCTTTTGGTTTGTGGCTAAGAAGTGGGAATCCCGTGTTCAGAGCCTGCAGGCTCCTCCCAGAGATCGCTCTTTTGAAAACAGTGTCTCCCTGTCACAGCACGTATTGGTAACCTTATCCTTTTCTTCCACCCCATAGGTCCAGAGCTGGAAGAGATTCCTGAGCCGCCCAAAAAGATGGTCCCCAGGTTCCGGGTGCGACCACGTTTTGAACCCATACATTTTGTCACCAGTGCTGAGAAGGATGACAAGAAGGAAGATTCTTTGGATATCCAAATGCAGGAGGTGAACCAGGAGGCAAATACAAACAGCTTAGAGCAGCCAGCTGAAAACTGTGCAAATTCTTTTGCGAGTGCGTGGGAGGTGGATCCCCAACTCTCCAACTCAGCTGGGCTTGGCTTTGCAAGCCAGGCGGCAGCAGCCAAGAATAGCATGGACTCTACCACAAGCAGCGTGTTGCAGGTTTCTGTTTCTCCTTCAACTGTCCAGTCTGCATCAGAGACTTTCCCTCCGTCAGCTATAATGCTGAAGCAGAGTTTTATCGAGAAACTGTCAGCAGCTGTCTGGAAAAACCTTGCTAACCCAGATGCAAACACTGGGACTGATAAAATTAACTATACGTATCTTTTGACGCGTTCAATTCAGGCATGCAAGACAAATCCTGAATATATTTATGTTCCCCTGAAAGAAATCGCCCCTGCTGACCTCCCCAAGAGCAAGAAGCTCCTAACAGATGGCTTCGCTTGTGAAGTGCGATGTCAGAACGTCTACCTGACCACTGGTTACGCTGGCAGCAAAAATGGATCCAGGGATCGAGCCGCGGAGCTGGCAGTCAAGCTGCTGAAGAAGTCTGTGGAAGTTAGAGTTGTTCAGCGGAAATTCAAGCACACCTATCACGAAGACTTGGTGGTGTGCGAGGCAGGCGTGAGTCGCCCAGACTTCCCTCCTGCTCTCAAACCTCACGAGGAGTTTGTAGTTGCCAACAGGGACTGTGTCCCGATGCAGCCTGGTACTGAAGCCGTGAAAGGTTCCACTAATACCAACAAACATTGGACTAGTTTTGTCCTCACAGAGAATGCCAGCGACGCAATAGGAATACTTAACAATTCTGCCTCATATAACAAAATGTCTGTTGAATATAAATATGAATTAATGCCCAACCGCTCCTGGCGTTGTCAAGTGTATCTACAAGATCACTGCCTAGCTGAGGGATTTGGTACTAAAAAGACCAGCAAGCACGCAGCGGCTGAGGAGGCACTGAAAATTCTGCAGAAGATGCAGTCAAATATAGCGGCCATCAAAGTGACCCAGGTTCAGAAAGTGGGCTGCTCGTCGCGGGGCTCCGGAAGGAAGAAGGACCTGAAGGACCTTGTGATTTATGAGAACTCCAGTAACCCAGTGTGTACGCTGAATGACACTGCCCAGTTCAACAAGATGACGGTGGAGTATGTCTTTGAAAGGATGACTGGCATGCGATGGAAATGCAAGGTGCTGCTTGAAGATGAATTCATTGCAGAAGCAGTTGGAGTGAAGAAATCTGTCAAGCATGAGGCAGCAGAGGAAGCTGTGAAAATCCTCAAAAAGACTCAGCCAACTGTTGTTAATAACCTGAAGAAAGGCACCGTCGAAGACGTCATCTCCAGGAATGAGATTCGGGGTCGATCAGCAGAAGAGGCTTTCAAGCAGAAGATCAAAGAAGACAACATCGGGAATCAAATTTTAAGAAAGATGGGCTGGACAGGCGGTGGCCTAGGGAAAGATGGTGAAGGAATTAGAGAGCCGATTTCAGTGAAGGAGCAGTTTAAAAGGGAGGGACTTGGGCTTGATGTAGAAAGGGTGAATAAAATCGCGAAGAGAGATATTGAAGAGATCATTCGAAACTATGCACGCTCAGAAAGTCACATTGACTTGACTTTCTCTAGAGAACTGACCATGGATGAGCGGAAGCAGATACATCAGATCGCCCAAAAATATGGTCTTAAAAGTAAATCCCACGGGCAGGGGCACAACAGATACTTGGTGGTGAGCAGGAAGCGGCGCAAGGAAGATCTGTTAGACCAGCTGAAGCAAGAAGGCCAGGTCGGGCATTACGAGCTTATTATGCCTCAAGCAAACTGAGGGTAGGCGTCCCCTCTTGCCGGAGACTGAGCTTCCTAGGTGTTCGATTACAGAGAGAGATGCTGCATTTTTCTTGTTGTGGGTTATATTAACGTTGAGGTCTTCTACTTCGTTAATATAATTTCTAAAATGTTGTTAGACTTCTAGAACTGACCAAGTTCTGTTCAAGTATATTAGCACAACCCAAGAGCAGTAGTGCTGTTACTGTATGTGTCTTTGATATTACCCGCTCCTTCACATTTTAATAGTTTTGTAATAGCAAAAACACATGTCCAACGAGAAGGAATTTGACATCATTTAAAATTATAGTTCCCTTATTCTTCTTGACTGAGGAAGGAAAAAAAAAATGCCTTTTTTTTTTTAAAAAAAAAATAAAATAATAAAAAGCAAAGGAAATGCAGTCTGGGGGAATGAACCTGTATGTAAAGTTGGTATTAATGACAATAAAAATAAAGTTTTATTTCTGGAAAAAAACAGGATTTGTCACACTTTGTATAAAAAAAAAAATGTGTGAAACTGCATTTATTCTTGAGAAATAGGTATAGCGAGGTCTCGTCTCTGCTGTGTACATGTAGGGAGATGTCCTTATCCCGTTTAACGGTACAGTTTTATTCATAGATTCCTACCTTGCGGCTCCCGTACTGGCGTTACTGAGCACACCTCAGTCATCCGTGCGTTGCACTGAGGTAATTCTGGTGCCTTTGTTACCTTGGCGCGCTGCCTGGCCTGTGCAAATACCGCGGCGCCGTGTGGCACACAGAAGCTGGAGGTAAGCGCAGAGCCCACGCGCGGAGATGCTGGTGGGGACTGTTACATAACTTTTTTTTTTTTTTTTTTTTTTACTTTGAATATAAGCTCTTTAATCCTGAGCACAATCAATCAGCTCCGTCCCCCATTATTTCTCTGCTTTGTTTCTGTACCTTGTGTGTGTCGAGGGTGATTCACAAGTAAAACCCCGGCGTTGCTCTGAGGTGGGGCGCGAGTGTGGCCTCTCTCCAGGCGTGGGACGCGCAGCCGGGAGGCCGGAGCGCTCCTCTCCCTGCTGGGGAAGCAGGCGCTGACCTCCCCTGCGCTCCTCTGCCGGTGGTGCCGCAGGACGTGGTGCTTGGGAGCCGTGCAGGAACCCTCGCTTCGTGCTTGGAAAATAGCGAGGTTGGGAATTGACCTTGGAAGAGCCAAGAGTGGGACGTGCCTAGAGCTGCTGGGGTTTTCCTGTCACCGGTAGGGCCTGATGATGATTCTTTAGTGCAAAGCCAGTCCTAACAAAATACTTTTTTCTGTCCTCCTCTTGCCTTGTGTCTCAGCTATCGCTTTGTTTTCTCCGCTGCCTATATTTACCTCTCCATCTTTTTACGTCATCCTCTAGCATTTTTTTCCCACCGCCTGTTCCGTTTTCTTTTTTTAAAAGCTCTCCGTGCTGAGGAGAGGGTGACTGACCTCTACCGACGGAGCAGAATATCCGGGTGGTGCGCAGTTGGTGGCGTTTTCATCCCTGCCGTGTGAAAAGGAAGGGGCTGCCCTGGCAGGTAAGGACCTGCTCAGGAAGGAGCAAGCGAGGGCACATTCCCTCCTCTCCTTGCCTGGGTGGCCGCAGCACAGCTTCTGCTAGCCTGGACTGCGCAAATCGAACCGTGCTGCTGCTGCCTTTGTGGAAACAGCATCTGGCAGTTAATTGCAGTTTATTCTGAAAGTACGTTGGGTTTGTTGTTTGGGGGCGGGGGGGGGGGTTTGTGTGCATTATTCCTTCTCGCTCTGCTTCCAAATTCTGCTCTGAGGAGCGCAGGGCTCTGGCAGATGGTGACGTAGGAGTGGAAGAAGCCTGGTTCTCTCTCAGCAGATATTCCTGCAAGCAGGAGTGCGCCCCCCCGCCCCCCCATCCTGGCTGCACAGCAGATCTTCAAGGCTTGGTGATGCTGAGAAAAGCAGCAAGAGCACCACTGCAGTATTTGGGATGAAAAAAATGCCTCTTTTGGGGATGGGAGGCTGGCTAAACACAGCAATACCCCAACAGGGGTAGCCTTCAGTGCGGGCAGGGCATTGGCTTTTCCTGGCCCGGGTAGCGGCTGTGACTCTGGGCCACCCACCCACCCTCGCCGCGTGCGGTGGCGCTGTGCAGGACCCGGCTGTTGCCTCCCTGTGCAGCGAGCGGCTGTAGGTGTGGGTCGCTGGGCGTTGCTAGAGGGGTGCCAGCCTCTCCAGCCCCAGCGCATTTATGTGGCCCTCAGCTTTCTGGAGCACCGGTACGTGGGTTAAAAGTAAGTGAGCAGATGAAGGCCTTACCTATGGGGGGGTGAAGGTGAGATTTGATTTGCTTTTTTTTTTTCTGTGACTGGCAAGACAAATGATACAAAAATGGAGGGACTGCTAGGACGAGGGCATCTGTGACATCAGAGTGACGTGGACCATGCAGGAAGGGTTCTGCTTGCAATAGCTTGCAGAAGTCATCACAGCTGGTATGGGGCAATGGTTGGGGTACGCATGGGTGGCTTCGTTGCCAAGGTGTGTGTGTGGGTTGGGGTGGTTTTGTGGGTGCTTTGTTTACTTCTCCCACTGGTCTGCAATGTCGTGGGTGCCACCGAGGTGCTCATTGCTTGACTGGCTCTGACTTGGCAAAGCCTTGCGCAGGGAATGCTTAAGAAACAAACGTGATTGATTGATTGCTCGCGGCTGAGTCCTGCTGTCCTGCCTGCGCCGTGCACACCTAAGGGACTGCCAAATGCCGCTGCTAAGACACCCTGCCCGTCAGGAAAATGAGCCAGCGTTAACTTGGGTAGGACTGTGATGACAAAAGGCCTGTTCAGGGGTACGGGCTGTTGTCACAGCAGGTAAAAATCTCCATTTCATGTTTTGGAAGAGCCTGGCAGCTTCTGTCTTAACAGTAGAGCTAGGCAGCGGTACCAGCTGTTGTCATGTGCCTGTCAGATTAAATCCTGTCCTCTCATAAGACAGGAGGAAAATAAATATGATCCCTGTGCCAGTTCATTACTGAGCCTGTTAAGTTGCTGTAACAAACTCATTATCATAGACTGCTTTGTCTGCCGTTCACTCATCAGCACAGCCCAGTGCTGAGCTTCCTGCAAGTGCTTCTTTGTTTTCCTTTTTTTGTTTCCTCCCCCTAAGACTGGTGCCCATTTCTCCGCAGTGAGAGGATCCTGGCCCTCGCCGCTCCTTCTCCTGGCTGGAAGGGCTGTGCCCGTTACGCCGGCGCTGCGGCAGGCAGTCACTGGGGCAGGAAGCCTTTCATGCTCCTGCTGTAGGAGTGCACCTGCAGCTGGGTCCCACCACCAGCCCCTGCTGCCCCATCACAATAACCACAGCTGTACGCCTCTTGCCTATTTATACAATAAGCACTAAGGTTACACTTTATTTACAACTTTTGAAAAATGTACAGTTTCTTACATGGGTTACTTGTGCAAAGTTAAACTCAACTAACAGACCAATGTGCACACAAAAGACACTGGAACAGTGGACGACACAATTGTAGGTTTCATCCCACACTGCTGCTTGTATCCAAACGTAGAAACTTAGCCTTACAAAAAAAAGTGAGTCTGGACTTATAAATGGGGTTTGGTTTGGGTTTTTTTTTCCAGAGTTGAAAAAAGACTTTCATAAAACCAAAGGGAAAGTAACTCAAGCATGCAGCGGTAGCTCACACAAACCACACAGTAATCCACAAAGAGCAGAAACTGCAGAGACTCAAGTGCCTACCCCATACTTTATTCAAACTTTCCCCAAGACAGAGTTGGATCCCAAGGAACTTATCTTTCTCAGCTAAAGATAAGGGGTGGGAGAAAGACACTGAGGGAGAGTAATTCCACCGCTGGAACGCTGCAGGTTTTACCTCTTCCTTAATGCGGAAGGTTTTTCGCTCAGAGTACCACAGCTCTACCTGGTTTTGTCCAGTAATGCCTCAGTGACAGCACTACAGAAACATATTGAAGCAGTCGCTGTAGGCATGCCCTTTAAAATAAAATAAAAAAAAAAAAAGGGAGGGTTGTTTCTCACCCTAAGCAAAGATCAAAGTACCACAACTGTAGTGATTTATGTATATCTGTACATAAATCTTGCGTGTGAAGTGCTGAAGTAACTAGCATTCCGCCATCTCACTAAACATTGGAATTGCAATCAGTTTAAGAGCTGTTTGTGGTTTTTTTTCCACGAGTAAGAGGTTGATAAACCCATACAAAAGGGAAACAAGGTTATTTCTTCACTCAGTACTTACAAATGCAGTGGGGTCTAAACCAATAGTAGAGGTAAATGACCAGCCTGGACAGATCAGCACTTTAGTTAATATCAGTTAAAAAATGTGTATGTATATAAACATCCCTTTTATCAAGCTACACATAAGCATCACTGTGTATAACACAATTACAATTAAAAGCTTAGTGTACACTACAGAAATGCACAATACTGCCCTAAGACTGGAGAGGACCACAGAAAATGAATTCAGCATCAGTAACTCTTTTGCAAGTAACCCAAGTACAGAACATTTGACTTCAAAGTGGGTGCTTTCTGATGTCCAAGGAGAAGAAGCTTCAGCAAGGGAGGGCGGCAACAGCACAACAGCTATTCTGCTTTCAAAGTAAATGCTAGGAGGAAAAAGATGACTGAGACACTTTGTTTATTTTCCTCATCAACAGAGTGTTCATTTGCATCATCCTGGGTCAACAGTCACGCCAGCTCTGTTCTACTATTGCAGAAACCCGTTTTTCATATTCCCGCTTATTCTCTTGGTATAGCTGAGCTGCCTGGCTGTTTGCTGGGCTGTTGGGATTTGGCTCATCCAATAGGGACTGCGCAAAGAGAAAAAGATTCTTAGGCACTGGAAAGTAGGTTTAGTTTTCCAACATATTCCTTGAACTACCCATACTCCTAAGAGTGCAGAAGTTCACCCAGGTACCGGTAGGGTACACTGCATTATTCCAGTTGTGGGTTATGGGAAGCTCTCACTCTCGTTCTTAGCAGTGCAGGCAGCTGTTGAACTGACAGCCCCACAGCGACACCCCAGGAGTGCAATCCCCGGACCGGCCCCTTCAGCAACCACCTGCCACTGACTGGTCAATTTACAGCTGGGAAGTATTCACACTTTAGCAAATATCAAGGTATAGCTGCTATACTGGCTATCAGGAGAAAAGAAAAGAAAAGAAAAGAAAAAAAAAAACAAACACATTTCCTGAGCTGTTTTTGTCAAAGCATCCTAATGTCATTCTGCCTTTTTTATGCAGAGTTCTTTTTACCTGTATGGATGTTAAGATGGAGGAGACATCGTAAGTAGGACTCCAACGATTCTGAAGAATATCCAGACATATACTACCATCTGCATAGACTAGAAAAGGTTCAGAAAGAATGGCTTAAGACAGAAGTTGTACAGCTACTCATTTTTTTCCTAGTATTGCCTGATCCTGAAAACCTACACACTGACAAACACCACAAAAGTCAATAGCATCTGACAGACTTAAATCCAGCAAACAAGCCTGTAGGTAGGAAGAGGTGAAGCTTGTCACCAACACCTGCCTGTTCAGGTGTTTGGACTCAACCTCTGCTTATTCTTCAACATCAAGCTTCTCTGAGACATTGCAACTACCGCTATGGAACGAATGAAAAACCATTAATAGACTTTAAGGCAAAGAAATTTCAGCTACCCACAAGTGAACCAATTAAAGAACACGGGCAAAAAGCTTGTTTACACGTAAGGTTTCCCCCAAAAGTATCTCCAATAGTCAGTGCCCAGTCACCTTTCTCATGGCAGCTTCCCTCAATGCACTTTACCCACACGTGCTTACTTGCTGCATTTGAAAGTTTCCGGTACTTCTTCACAAAACTAGTATTTCTTTGGAGGCAGGGAATACCTCTCCAACCTTTAATTACCAAGGAAATGGATTAATTAAATGATCTTACTATCACTGGCTCTAGTTGGAAACTAGCACTACATTTCAACATGTATCTTTCTTACAGGCATTTTGGGGAAGAGAAGTGATAAGCGACAACTGCGTTCAGCAGTCTCATTATGCTATGTATACAGTACGTATAGACGAGTCCAAGGCACTGCAGTGCTCTTTAAGTACAAAATATTACTCTGTAAGCTTTAACAACAGCCAGTTGAGAGAGAAGAACACCCCATCAAAACTGTGCTGTAACAGACAAAAGTTAAGAGGCTCCTTTGATTCCCCCTTTCATTTCAAGCCTGAGCACTGCTCACATGTTCATCCTTACCAAAACTACATAGAACCACCCTGGAATTTTGCTAGCTTATTAGATAGAGGAAACTTTTATAATAAATAGACTTTTTTTCTGCAGGGGTATAGCAAGCTATAACTTAAAAAAGGCATTGTGGAAGTACTTACCATTTGGATGAAACATTTTAGAGACAAATCTAACAGTAGGTGGCTTATTCGGATATTCTTCTGTGAATTCTATTGTAAGTTTGAAAGTTCCTGCAGTTGAAAAGAGAGATAAGTAACCTTTATTCAGAATGAATTTGCACAAGGGATGAGTAAGTCGCATCCCTCCACAAGCACGAACTGATACTCTTTCTTGTGCTCGTACTTGCATGTTTGATATGGAATACAGATTGCTCCTGCAATGATTCTTCTACTCTCTTTGGAGTTAATCATTAACACTGAAGCCCTAGACAGTACTGGTGGGAGAGCATCTCCTGGGACTTACTTTTATTGCCAAAACCATCACTCCAGGTTTGTGTAAGGAAATGAATCTGCCCTGGAGGTTTTCTTCCACAAAGCCTAATCCTAGTGCCCTGTAAGAACACCACAAGTGGGTGTAAAACCATCTGTGTAATAGGCCATGACTTCTAAGTCGTAGAGGCTGGAATATGCTATCATGACAAGGACTTTCTTATTTATTTCCTGTTTAAATTTCAAGACAGTACATTTTTATCAACAACTGGAAGGTAATCAGGTCTTCTTGTAGAAAAGTGGTACAGAAAGCAGCATCCAAATCAGACACTTTAAAGTAAAAATCTGATAATTTACTTCACACTAACTAGTCTTCCTTTGAGAAAGGCTGAGTAAAGGGAAATGGAGAACTGCGTAGTCAAGTCCCAATCCAATCGTCTTAGCAGCCTGCACCAACATAAGTTATTTGAGCCCTTCTCCTCAGTCTATGACAATCTCAGAATAAGAAGTCTGTCAACTAAGCCACGTAAATACAGGTCCAAGGGACTAAGCGCTGCTAGCAGTAACTAAGGAACTCTACATACTCCAAAACACGCAAGCTTCTCTCTACCGTGCTCTCGCCTCAGACCAGCCGATCCGGGAGGCAGCTTATGAAGTTCCTGGGTATGCCCAGAGAGAAGTATCTGAAGCACCTTCGTATAAATAGATAGCTCTCCTGTAAAAGGAATTTGCCTCACAGTGAGAGCTGTTACAAGCCACCAGGGCAGACATATTACCTTTTTTGAAAAGACATTTTTACGTATCAGTGACAGGGTTCTCCCCCCCAACCACTCAGTGCCCAAATTAAAACCCAGGGACTCCAATATAAAGCTCACCCTTGCTTCCTACTGTGAGGGCATTTTCCAGCACTAATACAATTAATGTATTCCTTCGTTTGGCTAGCAAACACGTGCCAACAACTGGTAACCAGAGAACAGATTTTTCAACCCCTTTTCCTTTTTTTCAGGTCAGCAATAACCTGCAGTATTTCACAGGGACCACTTCCTTTATAAAGAGATAAACTATAACACTGAGTTGCAGGAAATGAAGATCATTGCTTTGATGTTCCCATTTGCATATGGAGACAGTACAGATGCTTCACAGCTTTCCATACCACAGTGGTAAGTCTCAACATCCTAAAAAAAAGGTTTTGCATGTTTGGTTTTTATTAGCAGCCTAACAACGTAAGAGCCAACAGCATGCTATCTTACTGTAAAACAAAAGAACAAGAATAGTATAGTTAAGATTGTTCAAATTAGCAAAAGTCTGCAGTGGGGTTTTTAAGCTTTACTCCAGCTAATCCAGAGGCACAGAGCCAGATCAGAGATCAGTCTGAAAGCCAGCACTGGAAAGTTAGTAACAACTTCTACCAGCTGTGAACATCAGCTCAGGACTACCTTTCCTTCCCCACACGGTGAAAATCCCAAGCAATATTGGCCCTTTAGAATCAAATGCTTAGAGATTTGAGTCTTCCCTGCCCTAGCTCTGGTTCTCAGCAGCCTCCTCATAAGGTAGGAAAGCCAGGCACTTTCTGCTCTGGAAGAGTAACTAAGCAAGCAGTACACTGAAAACTGAGCACAAACAAACAGTGGAGTTCAACAAGCGTTCTTGAGAAAATGGATGCTGTTCTAGGACACTGACTGAAGTGGGAGCGGAGGGGACAGGTAAGATGTCCCAAAAGCAGTATCAAGGGCAGTTTGGTGTTAGAACCCATTTAAAACTACTGAAAGAAAGGGAAGCTGTCCCACTAGGGACAGGACATTACTTTTAACACAAGTCCAAGCAAGTGCTTAGACAGCTTCCAGATGGAGTATCTACCTTATTCAAATTTTCAAGTCAAGACCCAGAGTGGCAGTGGCTCTTCAAAAGAGCTCCACAGTATGCAATACCTCATTGTTGAGCTTTATTAAAGGACAAATCCAGAGATTTGATGAACCAAAGGCCAAGGGTCACTCACACACACTGCTGGGGATGAGGCCTTCAGTGTCCCGTCTCTTCTGTCACTAATTTTAAAGCTTCCAGCTGGTATTCCTTGCAACTTCCCCTAGACAGCCAATTTTAAAACATAAATTATCATATTTGCTGTCATTATTGATATTAGGATCATCACTGATCTTCGGAGACCATTCTCTTTTCTCTCCTGTACTTACTTACCTTGTTGATCTGTTTCTCCTACCTCAGGATGCGAGACTCTCGCAGGGGTAACACAGAGGCTTCCCCATGACCTGTACACTGGCCCGAGGAACCTCTGCCAGAGCAGCACCCACCCACATCCCTGCTGGGCTCTCCTCGCCTCAAGGATCAAGAGCAAACCCCTCTATTCCACTGTCCATAAAGCAGGGACAATCTCTTCTTCTCCCAGAATCCACATTCCGTAAGCAAGGAACAAACCATACAGAAGGCAAACACCTTGCTCTCTCTGTTCAAGACCCCTGCACGACGACAGCAAGGCAGGGTACTACAGTAGCTGCGTTACTTAACTCTCTCCAGGCTAGGAATCCTGCGCTAACCACAATATCATCATCCAGTTTCAGAGAAACAGGTCCGAAGAACTGGGAGAGCCTGGGTTTCCATCACTGTGACAGCACTACCACTTCAGATGCCACACACACACACATATAGATTCTTAGAAAGATGGTGAAGGGCAGGATAAATATCCCTGGGGTCCTAGTGCAGACACCTGCAATTGAATCCTCTTAAACCAGAAGATGGAAGTTATGCTGCTGATCTAAATTAGTACTTGCTCCTAGGCCGCGACAGCCTGCGCACCGAGTTGTGAAAACACCCTCTGAAGTCTGGGGGTGGAGGGGAGGGAGGGTAGTTAGCTGCATTATGCTGCACAGCAAGTAAACAAATGTGTTTGAACTTAAAGGTTTTCAGTTCAGACAAAGCTAAGAAACCTCAGAAGCTGAGAATGGAGAAGGGCCTCACCAGAATGAGGATAAAGAACAGTAATTCTCATTATGTTGAAATTACTACACCTCTAGTTCAACAAAAAAAATTTTGCAGGCTACTTTCACAAGAACTAAGGTATCTGAAGCCTTGCAGTATCACCAGGAAATGACAGAGCCTAAAAATGAAAATACAATGTGACTTCCGAAGCACACTGCCCTGCTTCATGAGGAAGATTACAGAGCTCCAGCGTACCTTTGGCTCACACGGGCCTGCACACTTACAAAATAAGCCCAAACTAACAGCTCAATACTGTTAAATGAAAATTCCCTTAATTTTACCTACGTTAAGCTAAACTGCATCTGAACTGTGCTACCATTATCTGAACTGTGCTACTCTACTCACTTAATGGAAAAGCACAGCCAAGGCACCAATGCACCCCTATCTCTAGGCACCACTTAGTATTTTGTTATCTAGCACAATGTAAGATATGTCCCAGAGAAAAGGAGATAAGCATATCCTGCAACCCAAGACATATCTGTTTTCCTGAGCGCATACTGTGAAAACACACACTTCGCTATGAAAAGAGCAATCCATCACATACCAAGAATAATGAAGTATAAAATTATTAGATCAGCCAAAGTAGTAGGACAGCAGTAGCAGACTCAAGCATCTGTTTGAACTGCAAACTGCTGCCAGTGCAACATGTCCCAAGTATGTGAGATAAAGACACAATACTGCCACAGTGGAAAGCACAGATGAAATCAGTATTTCAGGGTTCTTGAAATCAGTTTCCAACCTTCTGCAACTAAATGGAAATACATGGGAAAAAACCCTTATAGCATCTGTTAACCCCACACTGAGCTGGAAGAGCCTGAACGTGGAAACAATCTGCATTTTAGCACACTGCAAGGGGATGGCTTTCTGCTCCAAACAGTGAATCGCTCTATTAGTGGCAGGGCACCAAGAACCTAAGCAGCTCTAGCAACCCTCGCAGAAGTTTAAGGGAGCCCTTATTTAAAGTTTACAAGATGAGATAACAGAATACATTTAGCCTACCTGTTCTATTATGCGATGTTATGGAATACTCAAGTTCTAAACATTAGAGTTCTGAAGCAGCCACTATAACAAGTTTCTTAACTAATCAAATACATTTTAAAAAAGTAACTGAAGTCTTTGGAGTTTTCTTAGGCCTGAAATATTTAAAATCTTCACAGAAAAAAAAAATAATCTGTCATTTACAGGCATGCCCACAGGTGCTACCTCTGAGGATAAACAGAGACAAAGGAGTTGGCCAAGAACAACATAAGAGTTAAGGAATTTTTCCTATGCTTTTGTTATGAGTCATGGAGATCTAGGATTAATTATAGCCTGCACTGAAAGTATCTTAAAAAAAAAAACCACAAAAAAAAACCAAACCAAAAACCATGCATCACTGATTTCAGTTAGACAGTATTTCATGTCTAACAAGTTTTCACAAAGATGCTGAAATATTCATACAGCATCAGTAAAACTATGAAAGACAATGAGGCCAGACGGAAACTACTAGGACTCAGGTATGTTATGAGGACCTATTTAGTCAGCTTTTAAAGTTAAAAAGTCCTTTTAATCTTTAACCCTGAATGATACTGATTGTAGCAGAGTGAAGCAGATGCCAAGAAAAAGACCCCAAAAAATCTGAACTTCTTCAAACATTTAGCCCATTTCCTACTTCAGCTGACTCACCTTGGGACTTACTTGCAAAATACTTCCAGCATCAGAAAAAACAGAACTCAAAACAAACGACAACAGTTCCATATCAGGTTTTTGACAGTTCTCCAAATATGAGCGTCCAGAAAAGCTTGGAGATCCTTACAGTGGTACATTAAGTTAGGCTTAGGATAGTCAGATTGAGCGACTACAAGCAAGCCCGTACAAACTAATTTGTATGTTTCTATAAATCAACAGAGTGATCTAAAGCTACACCGCTTTCTTGGAGTAGGATTAAAAAAAAAATATATATTTACGTAAGTCCTGAGTGCAGCATACGGACGTGTGGTCTGGTGAATATGCACCCACGTCCCTTCTCCATCCCCAAGCCCGCACCTGTTGCAAAGTCCACGGCAGTGACACACCAAGGCCGTGTCAAGCCGCAGCAGTTTACCCCGAGAAAGCCCAACACCAGGCCTGCACGTAGCCGCACTTACCGTCCTCGAAAGGGGTCCCCTCGGGCCTAGAGGAGGGAAGAAGCAGAGCACAGCGTTACCCCGCGGGCAGCCCAGCTCTGACCCCCCCCCCCCCCCCCCGAGGCAGAGCGGCATCGGCCCCCGCAGCCTGCCGCCCCCGGTCCCCCGCCACCGCCCCACTCACCCGAAGATGACGGCGTTCCACACCATGATGTTGTTCTCGGAGGGGGCCCCGCTGACCCCGGCCGGGGGATCCTCCTGCAGCCTGCGGGGCACCGGGAGGGCTGAGACGCCGGCCCCGCCGCCCCCCCGCCGCCCCTCGCGCGGCCCGCGGCCACCCCTGCGCACTTCGCGTAACCCATGCAGGTAGCTACACGCCCCTGCGCAAATAGCGTAACCCGCAGCCAGACAGCGTCGGCCGGCGCTACGCAATCAGCGGAGCGCGCCCTACCCCGCCGCCATGTTGTGCTGCCCCCCTCCTTCCCCGGCAGAGCCGAGCCGGGCCCGTCGTCGTCCTCCGCCCGCCCGCCCTCCCTCCCCTTTCCCCTCAGCCGGCGGCCTCGGTACCTCTTGAAGTCCCGCATGAGGCGCCTACGGGCCGGAGTAGACATGGCGGGCTCGGGGTTATAGATCACTCATACACTATCGGAGGCAGCACGGGGCGTCCAGAGACGGCGGCGGCAGCGAGCTCCAACTGAGGCAACAGCGGCGCTGACGAACAGGCGCGATCGCGGCCTCTACCACTGAGGCGGGCGCGGGGGGAGGCCCTGGGCCGCACCGACTCCTCCGCCTGCTGCCGGGCGATCCCGGGACGTACCAACTACCGCGGGGAGAGGGGGCGGAGCCGGATGCTGCTGAGCCCCCAGCCCAGCCTCTACCACCGGCCGCGCGGGGGCGGGGGGCGGTGCCTCAGGCGGGGGGGCTGTACCAACGACAGTAGCGAGCGGGGGTGGAACGTGGCCTGCTGACGTCACGGAGGAGGGCTGGCCGCCTCCTCCGAGCAGCGGCGGGTGGGGACGGGCGGCTGCGGCGGCCGGTACCGGCGGCAGAGTTCCTGCCCCGTCCCCTCCGTCGTGGTTCAACCGCGGCCGGCAGCTGAGCCGCTCGCTCGGTGCCCCCGGTGGGGTGGGGGAGAGAATCGGAAGGGTGAAAGTGAGAAAACCCGTGGGTTGGGATGGGGGGGGGGGGGGGGCCGGGGGAAGAAAAACGCAAGGCAAGCAAAACAAGGAATTCGTTCCCTGCTTCCCCCCGGCAGGCGGGTGCTCAGCCATCCCCAGGACAGCAGGGCTCCATCACGCGTAACGGTGACTTGGGAAGACAAACGCCATCATTCCCAATGTCCTCCCCTTCCTCCTCCTTCCCCCAGCTGTATATGCTGAGCATGACGTCATATGTTATGGAATACCCCTGGGGTCAGTCGGGGTCAGCTGTGCCCCCTCCCAGCTCCTTGTGCCCCCCCAGCCTCCTCGCTGGTGGGGTGGGGTGAGAGGCAGACGAGGCCCTGGCTCTGTGTCAGCCCTGCTCAGCAGGAACGAAACCATCCCGGGGGTATCAACGCTGTGTCCAGCACAAATCCAAACCACAGCCCCGTACTGGCTGCTGTGGAGAACATTAACGCTACCCCAGCCCAAACCAGCACACCCTGCTATGCTGCACTTTCTGCTTCCACAGAGAGCCTTTTCCAAGGGAAAATAATCTTTCTTCGACCTTTTTTTAATTGCCTTTGGGAGTAAAGAATTCATCTCTGCTGTTGTCTAGAGCAGACTGGATAGGCCCCGCTTTCCTGGCTTATCCTCACTTGTAACTTCACGTAACACAGCCATGTGGGGAGGCAGCTTCAGAAAAAGGCACGGGAGGAAGGCCCACTGCCTCTCGCAGAAGCTGATAGGAAGTAATAAAAATGCGGCTTTCATGGCCGCACTGACAGCCTCCAGCTGCTGACCCTGCCCGCTCTTACCCAGCCTACGCGACAAGAAACGGACGAGCTCTTGGTGCTCGCCAAGAAGGGACTTTGGCGCCTTGCCCTTAGGTATTCGAGAGACCCCGGGTTGCGAGAAATCCCCGTTCACCAGGCAGTGATGGAGGCACGGACAGAGCTGGATGTGGGCACGGACAGAGCTGGACGGAACTGCCCGAAACCGCACGCCAAGGGGAACGGTGTAGCCATCCCCGTTCCCCACGGCCCGGAGCAGCTCTGTGCCCAGCCCAACCCAGCCCGTTTGTTAAGAGAAACGACGTCAAGCCCAAATTTTGCCGTCGTCATTTGCATTCCATGCGCCACCGTAGGGTGCTCTCCGGGGCGCGGAGGTGGGGTGCCGCCAGCCCCTCCGGAGCACCCCAGCACCTCCCACCCCCCTCAGGAGAAGCGGCCGCCTCCGGACAAGGCGCAAAATATTAAAAAAAAAAAAAAAAAAAA
>JADKXX010011118.1:0-34652 GCA_017310255.1 Butorides virescens | reverse complement strand
GGCCGGGCCGGCGGGGAGGGCGGGCCGCGGGGAGGCCGGGCCGGCGGGGAGGGCGGGCCGCGGGGAGGCCGGGCCGGCGGAGGGGGGCAGCCAGGCCGCGCCGCCGCCGCCATGCCGAAGGTGGTGTCCCGCTCCGTCGTCTGCTCGGACACCCGCGACCGCGAGGAGTACGACGACGGGGAGAAGCCGCTTCACGTCTACTACTGCCTGTGCGGGCAGATGGTGCTGGTGCTGGGTGAGCGGCGGGCGGGGGGGCGGCCGGGCGGGCTGGGCGGCGCCGAGGGCCCGGGAGGCGGCGGGGCGCGGGTGCCCGGTACCGGCCCCGCCGCCACCCCGGCCCTGCCGCTGCCCCGCAGACTGCCAGCTGGAGAAGCTGCCGATGCGGCCGCGGGACCGAGCCCGGGTGATGGACGCCGCCAAGCACGCCCATAAGTTCTGCAACGCGGAGGAGGAGGAGAGCGTCTTCCTGCGCAGGTGGGGCGCGGCCCGGCCCCCCCCCCCCCCCCCCCCGTGGAGACACCAGCACCACCCCCCCGCGGCCCGGGGAAGGGGCTGCCCCGGTCTGGCCTTGCCCCCCCAGCCGGCGGTGCCCGCTGCCCGGTGAATATGCCCCCGCTCAGGCGCTTCCTCTCTCCGCAGGCCAGAAGGCATCGAGCGGCAGTTCAGGAAGAAGTGTGGCAAGTGAGTGGCCGCGGCGGCTCCTTGGTGCCGGCTGGGATGGAGGCCATTTGCCTCCTAGCGGCTGGCATAGCGCTGCGGTTTGGGTTTAGGATGAGAATGTTGATAACCCCCTGATGGTTCAGTTGTTGCTAAGCAGGGCTTGCACTGGTCAAGGACTTTTTCAGCTTCCCCTGCTCTGCCAGGGGCACAAGGAGCTGGGAGGGGGCACAGCCAGGGCAGCCAACCCCAACTGGCCCAAGGGCTATTCCAGACCAGATGGTGTCATGTCCAGTATAAAAACCGGGGGGAGTTGGCCAGGGACAGTGGCTACTGCTCAGGGACAGGCTGGGCATTGGTCAGCAGGTGGTGAGCAATTGCACTGTGCATCACTTGTTTTGTATATTTTTTACCATTATTATTACTATTATTCTTTTCCTCTGCTGCTTTATAAACTGTCTTTATCTCAACCCATGGGTTTTACTTTTTCCCCCAATTCTCTCCCCCATCCCACTGGGGAAGGGGGGGAGTAAGCAAACGGCGGTGTGGCGTTTAGCTGCCTGCCAGGTTAAACCACAACAAGTGACTTTTAAAATGTGTTTGTGAGGTAACCGTAGGAATCCAGAATCTGGGTTTCCTCACAGCTACCTGTGTTTCTGTTTCCAGGTGCGGACTGCTGCTCTTTTATCAACACCAACAGAAAAATGCTCCTGTGACGTTCATTGTTGATGGTGCTGTGGTCAAATTTGGCCAGGGTTTTGGGAAAACAAACATATATACTCAGAAACAAGAACCTCCCAAAAAGGTAATTGGCTTTAGAGAAGCAAAAAGGCTGTCTCTGCCTTTCAAAAAGGTGTGGTGAGTGAAATCACTTAATGGCGGGGGCAGAGGGGAGAAAAAAGGAAGAAAAGAACCTCAGTTTGGTGTCTTCTCCCTGTCTGCCTTAAGTTTTGCTTTGCAGAGGTCACTGCAGCTTAGAGTCCTAGCACTAAAAGAAAGCAAAATAAACTTGGAAATCTATACTGTGCCTGATGTTATGGCTCAGTTACCAGAACGTTTCCATTTGTAAGTGGGTCAGATTGGCAACCTGCACAGTGATTCTCAAAATCTGGCTCGTCTGTTTTAATGTCAGTGAGTTTGCTTCTGCTCATGACAGCTCTAAGCCCAGAAATCACTGGGGATTATTCTCCTTTGCCACCCACGGAGTTCAAGTAATCTTAATGACTTGCATGAAAAGCCTTAAAAGCTTTGGAGGGGGAAGTGATCCTTACTGGCACAACTGCTGCCAAGGTTTAATAAAATACTCTGCTTCTCACCCAGGTGATGATGACCAAAAGGACCAAAGACATGGGCAAGTTCAGTTCTGTCACAGTCTCCACAATTGATGAAGAGGAGGAGGAGATTGAAGCAGTGAGTTTTGTCTGCCCTTAGTGGCAGTCACATCTAAACTAGGCAGCTGCCTCAGGCACTGATCAGAGCCAGTGGTCATCTCACCGTTTGGATGGGGTGGTGTTACTTTGGGGTTTGCTGTTGCAAAGTGACGTTGTGTGTGTGTTTCAGAGGGAGATTGCAGACTCCTATGCGCAGAATGCAAAAGTGATCGAGAAACAGCTGGAACGCAAAGGCATGAGCAAAAGGCGGCTACAGGAGTTGGTGAGTGTTTTCGTCGATGTCGAACATGAATCCCTGAGATCTGTTGGCTTTGAACGCAAAAGTGATCTTGCAGATCAGACTACAAGTATAGAGAGGTCCTGGCACAGTCATAGGTAACTTGTAGCTTTGTGAGGATGATTTTTCCTTCCCAGGTTTTATAGAGATGTTCTTCTAGTCCTCCTGAACTTAAAATCTTACGCAATTACCTGTAGAGCTAACTGAAGAACAGCCAGCAGACCTTTTGCAGGGAGACTTTCCATGACCTGTTGGACAAGGAACAAGGGAAAGGGAAACCAGGCCATGGCTTTGCTGACCAGAGCACCCCAGAGCATTAGCTGTGCTCTGAAGCCTGCTTGGCAGAGCAGGTCTTTGCCATGATGCATCAGGGCAAGCTGAGGTCCTTGTGGAGGACCTGCCAGCTCAGCTGCTACCAGAAAAGTTCACTTGAAGAATTAATGGCAAGAACATCACAGCTGATCTTACCTGCTGTGACAGGAGAGTAGTAGATGGCGGGGGGGGGGGGGGGGGAGGGAGGAGAAGTGTGCAGCTTCCACCTGAAGACAGAAAGTATGAAATTGTCTCCTGTGCAGTTAGTCTTGGGCTTTTTATGATTTTAAAGGTGGTCCTCGTTTTGTACCTCAGGGGAGGAGGGAGTCAGCAAAAAACTTGAGCTACTCTTGCTCCTGGTGTGAAAAGCTCACAGTGTTCAAACAAGAAGACCAAACCTCATTGGAGCACTGAAGGGAAACATATCCAGACATTATTTCATTCTGTCTTAATTTCCTTAATCAGGCTGAGCTGGAAGCCAAGAAAGCCAAGATGAAAGGAACCCTGATTGATAACCAGTTCAAATGAAATGCTGCACATCTGCTGGGTATTCAGAGACAGGAGAAAGCTACCCGGAGAAAGCTACCCGGAGCTATCACAGATCTGTCAACAGAGCAGAAGTAACAGACTACGTTCAAGGGCAACGTGCTACAACCAGCTTGGAGGATGAGTACCAATCTGTGATACTCTGGTACCAATTTTAATAACTCCAGCAGCACTGGAGACTTTGCTGAAACTGCAGTTCTCTACAGACCCGGTGTTACGAGCAAGCTGTTCCAGCCAGAATGTTTACTTTTGGGAAAATCTTCGCCGAGTGCCTTTTTGAGTTCAGCACACACTCTAGAGACCTGTCTTTTTTTTATTTTGGTTGTTTCAAATATGTAAGGTTTCCATAAATGCATTAGAACAATAGGTCAGCTGTACAACAAAGAAATAGTTACAAAAGTAAGCTCTGTGCCTGTTGTTCATTTTGTTATTTTAAATGTGTCCAAAACATGCAGCAGCCTGAGGGACATGCCATTCCAACAGTCTGGAACAACTCAGATGCAAGGCTTGGGGGTCATGCTGCTGTTCACCCTGACCAGCAGACAGGCTGTTAAAGGTAGCCAGCACAAGCTTGGCGATAGCTCCAATTCTCAGCTCCTATTGAACATCCAGAAGCCACAGTTGTACAGAATTACACTGTCCCAACAGATACTGCCCAATACAGGAACATGAAATCCAACCCTGTTTTAAACTACTGAAAACAAGAACTGCCCGCGTATTATACCACTAATGAGTACAAATGTGTAGTTGGAAGCTACTGCTACGATTGGCAGTCATTTAAAGTAAAATACATCTGCACGTCTGAACTAACCTGTTCTGTATTTGGAGTTGTAAAATGTGATGGAGAAGGAAAAATTGGTTTGAATGCACTGACCGCTAAGGACTTGGGTAAAGACAACATTAGGAATTGGTGTGTAAAGTACGTTGTTTGGGAAATAATATTTTCTGTCTTTTGCATGGTGTAATAACAGTGGTCTATACCCCATGTCTTTGTTGCTCTACTTGGGATTAAATGCCATGTTACGGATTTCAACTAAAATGCTTTTCCTGGGGTGTTCTTACCCTACCAAGTATCGTAAAATAACATGATGAACAAGATGCTTCGTCTCCCATAATTAGTACAGAAGACTTCCTATAATCAGTAAAGATTTTCCATCTTGCTTTGTAACCCTGACTGGGAAAACTCAGGTCTGCTTAGCCTAAGGATCTCTCCTTCCTTTCTTTGGGAAAATAAAGGTAGAAGGGACAGAGTGAACTCTGCTCCAGAGCTGGCAGGCTGGGATGCCTGGTCGTGTGCCAATTTAACGCCAGGCCGGGTAAGCATGTGTTCAGGTTAACTCAAGCAGTGCTGGCTGTGTTCACTGCTAATCATCTGCTAATCTGAAGCCTATTTCCAGAGGCTCTTCAGTTAAGCAATTATAAGGTGGTGTATAGTACTTGGGAAGGGCAGGAGGAATCAATGGATACAGCTCTGTCACACAAACCCCTTTTCCAAGTGTGGTAGCACAGCCCAGCCAGGTGAGGGCCTCAGGGTTCCTCGGGAGCGATGCAAGCCCCAAATAACCACAGGTTGGTCTCTAGAAAAATTAGGAAGTTTTTTCCAAGCAGCAGTCAGAGACTTTGAAATTTGAAAATAGGTTTTGAACTGTGTGAGGTCTGCTGGGATGCAGACTACTTAGGCTCCAGTTGTCATAAAGGCTGCAGTACAGTCCTGCTTTGGGTGACAGCCAGAAGAACGTCTGGCTTGGGGACTGTGATTTACAGTTAGGGACAAAATGTGGGGCTTCAGCTGATGTGGGGCTGTGAAGGAGCTGCCAGGTGGGGCTGGGACCATCTTTGCAGTTTGGTGAGGCAGAAAGGAAACTTGATGAGGGCACAGCTCAGCACAAGTTGTCCAAAGTAGCAGTTACAATCTGCCATCAAATTCCTCAGCTGCGTGCCTCCAGCCTCAGGCAGCGTTCACAGTGCGAGCACTTCTCCTTTCTGGCTTTTAGAAGGCCAGCCCATGTTCAGTCAGTGTTTTTCATTCTTGTCATTAGAGATCTGCCTAGTTCAGCCCAGGACTTGCTCACAGACCCAGACAGAAAGGGGAATATATGTTGTTTGTCACGTTAGCGGTCCCTGAGATATTTTTAATACACTCTATAGTTAAATAGTCAATGGCTGAAACAGCTCCAACACACAGAATCTGATCAAATATGTTATTAAGTATGTATTTCTTACCCTAACTAGCTCCAGTTCACAACAATTTAAGTCAAGTTGGGTTTTTCATTTCTAGAGCTAAATGAATTAACAGATGTTAGCTGACTGCAGCAACAGGAAGCAGGGGCACCTAGTTCAAATGCTTGATTAAATGTCCTATTACAACAGATAAAACTAGCCGTTCTGCAGCTTCCCACACCGTGACAGCAACTGGGTAATCTGCACCAGCACTCAGACCAAATAAAAGTTGGATTTTGTGTTACAATAAAAACCAAGGTTAGTTTTTACCGATCTGTAAATATAGGTAGGTGGTAGATTTTTTTTTGTTTGTTTGTTTAACTGAGCACTATATTGTACGTAAGAACTTGTCTGGATGCAGAGGTATTGCCGAGCAAAGTAGCGTGTGAAATAAAAGTCGGAGGAGGGGATCTGTTCCAAAAATAATGCCACACATGGCCAGACTTACCTTAGTGTGCTTCATGGCTTAGTCCAGTTGCCAAGCACCTTTGCAAGAAGGTGAAAGGAGACTGTAGTGAGGTGGGTGTTGGTCTCTTCTCCCTGGTAACGGGTGATAGAACGAGGGGAAATGGCTTCAAGTTGCGCCAGGGCAGATTTAGGTTGGACATTAGGAAAAATTTTTTCACCCAAAGGGATGTTAAGCATTGGGTCGGGCTTCCCAGGGAAGTGGCAGAGTGCCCATCCCTGGAGGTATTTAAAAGACAGGCAGACAAGGTGCTTAGGGACATGGTTTAGTGGTGGGATGGCAGGGTTAGGTTAATGATTGGACTCGATGATCTTAAAGGGCTTTTCCAACCTAGATGATTTTGTGATTCTATGATTCTAAGAACCTAGTCTGACTTACCACGTCAGAATAGCTCCATGTATAGCAATGCTGCCTTGTTCCTCATAATCTGTAAACCCCATCCCACCCCACCCCAGTTTGTAAACACTGAAGAGAAGCAGTAATGATGAATGCGACCTCATCGGTGTTAATCGCAGCTGTACCTGGGGAGCAACGTGGGGGCTTCCCCACAGACAGCTGGTGCCGTCACAGGGGCTCCGGGTGCTGGATAACACCAAGGCTTGTTCAGAAATTGGTATATGGCTTTATTGGCATTTATCTTACCTGGGCTCCGGGCAGGTTAATGGCAAGAGGAAGATGTTCCCACTCAGCATGGCTGCACAGGGCAGCAAGCTGCCTTCAAGGAAGCAAGCACCAACAGTTCCCCTGCTTTCCACCCACGGCTGGTGCCTCATGCCCTGGGATGTGCTGCAGGGAGGCCACGTGTGGAGCTCAGCCTCAAAACCTGAAGGCAAATATTTCTGGTCAGCTATTACAGCTCTCCTTGGAACTGTGTTTCTGCTATTTTACCTGCTAGACTGGCATACAGATGGCTCACTCTGACTCCCTAGACTATTGCAATGTATATTAATAAATGCATGATAATTTTTTTTTTTGTATGACAATGCGATCAGCTTGGGAACAGCACTGAGTGATCAGCCAAAATCAAACCAGACAGCTTTTGCTGGTGCTGTCCTAAAGAGCCCCACAGGTCCATGGGGCACTGCCACATCCAGGCATTTAAAAATATAAAATAAAAATTATGGGCTTCTTTAAAAGGCTGCAGGGCTGGGCTCTGAGGGATGGGGGAGGAAGCCTTGTAGCTCTCCGCTGGGGAGATCTTATGAACCTAGCTGGCCACAGCATGCTGGGTTTTTGGGTGGATTTCAGCCATCTCTCTCTCCTGCTGCCTGGGCGAACCCCAGACCCCTGCTCCCACCTCTGTTGCCATCAGTGCCTCCCTAATCCCCCTAGGAAGAGGGCAGCTGCCCCTGCCTCGCCTTGCCCGGCACCCAAACCTCCAGGCAAAGGGTGGTCCTCGCAGCCTCCAGCCCTGCAGAGCTGGCAGGAGGCAAGGGCAGCCCCATCCTGCAGCCCCCCAGCACCACGGCCAGCCTGGCCCAGGGGGGCTGGCATGCACCCAGACATTCCAAACATCCAGTACCGCTCGCCAGCTGCCCCAGCCACCAACAAGTGTTTCATATGACCCCATGCACAGCCGTGCTGCGTCAACAGCTCCTAAACCTGGGATTTACGGCCGTTGGGCGAGGGGCCGAGATGAAAGCGGCGTTACAGGAGCTTGCCTGCTGCTCCCCACCAGGAAAGGGCTGATATGCCGGGCTGGGCACAGCTCCTGTGGAGGAAATGTATCAGGAATAGCGTGGCCAGCTGGAGCAGGGCAGTGATCGTGCCCCTGTCCTGGGCACTGGTGACGCCACCCCTCGACTGCTGGGGTCAGGGTTGGGCCCCTCACTCCCAGAAGGACATGGAGGGGCTGGAGCGTGTCCAGAGAAGGGCAACGAATCTGGGGAGGGGTCTGGAACCCAAGGCTGATGGGGAGCGGCTGGGGGACCGGGGGGTGTTCAGCCTGGAGCAGAGGAGGCTGAGGGGAGCCCTCATCGCTCCCTACAACTGCCTGGCAGGAGGGGGGAGCCGGGGGGGTCGGGCTCTGCTCCCAGGTAATGGGCGATAGCACGAGGGGAAATGGCCTCAAGTTGGGCCAGGGGAGGTTTAGGTTGGACATTAGGAAAAATTTCTTCACCAAAAGGGCTGTCAGGCACTGGAAGGGGCTGCCCAGGGAAGGGGTCGAGTCCCCATCCCTGGAGGTATTTAAAAGCTGGGCAGACAAAGTGCTTAGGAACAGGGTTTAGTGGTGGGATGGCAGGGTTAACGGTTGGACTTGATGAACTTAAAGGTCTTTTCCAACCTAAAGGATTCTATGATTCTATTCTATGAAATCATGTTGTACAAGATGTTCAGTATTCCCCACAAGAGAATTGTGTTTAAAAGGAAAATCCACACCTCCCTCTGCCATCCTTGGGGCAGCACAGCCTGGTAGAAAAACCATTCATGTTGGAGGGACTGCACCCAGCTCGCTGTCTTGCCACTGGCTGGCCCCAGTCCCCTTCCCGTGCCTCAGTTTCCCCGCAAGAACAAAGCCCGTAATCCCTAACATGCTCCTGTGGCAGGCAAAAGCAGCAGCTGAATTTCCCCAACCTGCTTCCCTGGATAACGCTGCTCCCACGGGAGCTGCCAGGAGGGGCAGGTTAAATCCCCAGGCCAGAGGGGGCTGCTGGCCCATGTCCCCCATCAGTGGAGCCCAGGGAAAACCCATTGTGGGCTCTGCTCCACATCTCCCATGCACTGGAGCTAAAAAAAGCTGTGCAATACATGCTGCTTTCCCGAGTCCCAAAGGCAGTAACTAGCGTGGGTAGCTACAACCCATTTCAGTCGGTGCCAGCCCTGCACCCCCAGCCCAATATGAAATGCTGTAGGTCTAAGGATTTAGGGGTCCCCCAGATCAGCTCCTTCATAGCCAGGCACAGCACCTTGATCACCCACCACTGTGTGGAGGAGGAAATGAAACACTTACCTCCATGTGCTAACAGCCTGGCCAAGCATCCCCTGCGGAGAGAGGGAAGGATACCCCACGTTCAGCAATCAACAGCATTTCAGGACCACTCTTGAAATCCAGGAGAGCTTAGCAGCAGGAGGCAGTAAGAGCTGAGCGCCCTGCGTTAATTAGCTTGCATTTGTGCAGTGGGAGAAGGCTCCCTGGTAAGGTGGCCCCATGGCACAGCCCCCTGGCAGGCTGCTGCCTGCTCCCCCCAGCATGCTGCCCACCGCTTGTGGCATTGTGTCTCACGGGAAAAATTTCAGCTCATTTTGTTTCCATGGCAGGCAGCGAGGGATCTCACACTGCAGGAGCCCGGGGCAGTTGAAAAGCACCAGCAAAGGCTCTGTGGCTCAACAGCGCAGCATGAGACCATCTCCCATCACAAACACCCACTTGCAGCGACCCAAGCACCCGACACCGTCTGCGGCAGGAGGGTGCTGTGCTCTCACGCCCAGCTGCTCCACTTAAGATTTCAGCAGTAAAAACAACTACCACCCTTTGCAACACAAGGGCTTGCTTCTCTGCCTTGGACAGTGGTTGAGATTGGTTTCAGTGATTGAGATCAACTGCTTTGAGCAAGCCTGGGCAGCCAGAAAGGACCCAAGGTGTGGGGGCAGCGAGGAAAGACTCGCTGATCTGAAGGGCAGAGGACCTAGAGAGCAACCACCCGCCACCCCAGCTCCCCAGGCAGCTTCACTGGGGCAGCTCACAGACCCACAGAGATGTCTGGGTAAAGGCCAAGCCACACGCATTGCCCAGTCTTGCAATGTTTTCCCTGAATTGCCCCAGCAGCGTGAAGGAATTTCCCCCTTCCTCCAGAATCTGGGGCTGGGACAAGCTTAACTTCCAGGGGTAAGGGATGAGCCTGGGGATGCTGCCTGGCACGCAGAGACCTGGCACAGGAGCTGCCCGTCTCTACTCAGCTACTGCATCCCCACAGCACACCACCGCACGCGAGGGCAAGGCTAGCCAGGGGCTCTACAGAAGCGCAGCAATTACCTGCACTCATGTTCTCTGGCTGGGTTCTAACATGCCTGAGTAGGTAGCTCAGTTTCTAAGCCAGAGTATGTGATGCTGGCTCTGCTCCTCTGGACAGCAGCAAGACATTTCTCCCTTAGACACTTCTCCAGCCTCCCAAGCATTCAGCGCTGTGGAGGATGCCGTGCTTTACAGGTTTGGGCACTTGGCACTTTCAAAACAAGGTTTCATCAGCTCCAGGGAGCAGACAGGCCTGAGCCAGGACTGGTGGCACACAGCTGGTGGATCACCTCTGGTTACCGGGGTCTCAGGGAGATCAGCTGGGTGAATCCTTCAGAGCTGCCGGTTCCCATTCCAGCTCACACCACTGGCCTCCACTGGGGAGGAAACACTTCCAGCTTCCTCGGCAGCCTGCACAGCATATACCTGCTGGAGGCCACAGGTAGCCAGTCGTGCAGGATGGAGGTGGTTCGTCTTCCTCCTTCTGCACAGTCACTGCAGAGACCCCCATCCCCCTCATGCTGCAGCAAGAACAAACATGAGATGAAGAAAGTTGGTTTCAGATTTTTATTTCTTTGAACTCTTTAAGCAGGAGTGACTGAAGTAGAAACCATGGCGAGTCCCATCAGGGGGAATAACTTGGTAAAGACAGGGCAGGCAGTCGCCCCTGCCCCATGCCAACCTGTATAAACATCAGCCGTCACTGTGTAGTAACTAGATGGTTTTCAAACAAGTCCATGAGTGGTCACAGACTACATATAACAACATGCCAGTTCACAACAGGAAACAACTTATGTGTACTTCTTGATTTCATCATACAGGACTAAGACAAAAGCACCACCCATTCCTCGGAGTACATTCGACCATGCACCTTTGAAAAACGCCTTGGAGCCCTCATCCCGGGCAATCTTCCGCCAGCAGTCAATAGTGCCAGTGTACATTATGTCAGCTGCAGGAGACAGACGGCGTTAGAAATTGGATGCCTGTGACCCCCGACATCCAGGTCAGAAATGGCCTAATGTATCTGCCAGCCTCATAACCTCGAATGCATCCCATTTCTTGACTGACTTTCTCCAGTATTAGCACATCAGAGGGCAAGACTGCCCAGGAGATACGCTGCTGCTGCATTACCCCTAGGAGACACTGGAAGGACCGGTTCGAGCAGAAGGCAGCTACTGTTTGCTTTGACACCAACACTTCCAGACCCAAAAGCTATTGCACAGTCAGCCAGGCCTTGCCTGCTACCAGGGATGTCTCTTCTTGGCCCAGAGACAATAGTTTGCAACATCCTTGGGCAAGTTCTGCTGTTCCTACCTACAGACAGATATCTGACTTGCACACCCAACCTCACAGGCGTGCTGCGGAGACTGACCTGTCTGCGCCCCCCGCCTGACATCCGCTTCTGCAGCCCCTCTCACACCCTGCTGTTCACAAGAGGTGAGGATATCTACATGGCTTGGTGAAAGCCAAGCCACTCTGCCTTCACCTCAGCTCCACTACCAACTGTTGGCTCAGGGATGCCCAACACTTCCTACACACGGAGGTAGAAACTTACTTCCTTTACGGCCAGACTGCATCATCATGCGACGACGAACCGTATCAAAAGGGTAGGAGGTCAAACCAGCGACAGCGGTGACGGTCTGAGCAATCATCCAGCTGACAACGATGTGGGTGTTCTTTGGGTCTGGAAGCATGCCTACGGGAAAGAGGTTTTGATGAGAACGGCAGGTGATCCACCAGCATCTGCCAAAACACACCGCAGCCCTGCTGCGGGCCCAGCATCTCCCTTTTAGCGCCATTTTGGCCAACCTACCCTTCGCGGTGTCGTAGATGCCAAAGTAGGCGGCTCTGTAGATGATGATGCCCTGGACAGAGACATTGAAGCCCTGGTACAGGCCCCTGAGGCCGTCCGACCGGAAGATTTTGACCAGGCAGTCACCGAGCCCAGCGAACTCGCGGTCAGCCCCAGCTTTACCCACATCCGCTGCCAGGCGGGTTCGGGCGAAGTCAAGGGGGTAGACGAAGCACAAGGAGGTAGCACCGGCGGCACCCCCGGACGCCAGGTTACCGGCGAAGTACCGCCAGAACTGGGTCCGCTTGTCCACGCCGCCCAGGAAGATCTGCTTGTACTTATCCTTGAAGGCAAAGTTGAGGGCCTGGGTGGGGAAGTACCGGATCACATTGGCCAGGTTGCCGCGCCAGAAGGAGAGGACGCCCTGCTCCCGGGGGATGCGCACCACGCAGTCGATGATGCCCTTGTACTGCTTGTCGGCGGCGATCTGCTTGCTGGCGTGCTGCACCTGCGGGGGCCGAGCCGCCGCCGTCAGCCCCACGACCCCGCCACCCCCTGGCCCGCCGCCCCCCCCCCTCCTTGCGGCGACCTTGGGGCGGGCCCGGCCCCCGGCCCCCGGCCCCGGCGCTCACCTGCAGCAGCAGCTTGACCCTCTCGATGGGGGCAACGGCGGTCTTGGAGATGGCGGCCGCCACCCCGCCGGCGAGGAAATCCTTAGCGAACGACACGGCCGCATCGGTCATGGCGGGAGGCGGCGGCGGGCGAGGCGAGGCGAGGCCGGGCGAGGCGAGGCGAGACCGGGCCGGGCCGGGCGAGGCGCGGCAGGAGGCGGCGCTGCGAGGGACGGGTGGGTGAAATGGCCGGTTATATAGGGGCGGGGCGGGCACGGGGGCGGGGCCTCGCCGCACCGCCGCTTCCCGCTCGCCCATTGGCTGCGGGAGGGGGGCGTGGCCGCCGCAGGGGGACGGGGCCGCTCCGGCACCCACCGGGGGGCACGCGGCCGGCGTCCCCGGGCGGGGGGAACCGGCGCCGGGATCCGTGGGATCGCAGGCGGCCGAGCATCCCCCGTGGGGCACGCACCGCCGCCTCCCCGCGGTCCAGCCAGCGTCCCCGGGATGAGGGGCACCCCACCGGCCCCCCGCCGCACGGCGGGAACAGGGTGGGAGCTGCCCGGGCAGCCCACGGGGCGTGACGGGACCTTCCGTGCCCGCGTCCGACCCCCCGCCCCAGCCCCTCGGCGCCGCCCGGGGGCCATCACGAAGGCCACAGAGACAGCAGCACTGCGGTTTAGGCAGGAGCGGAGCGCGTTTCACCTTCAGCCGGGGACGGGATCGAGCCTGCCCGCCCCATCTCCCTGAGCCCCCGCCGAGACCCCCCCGGCGGAGGCCCGGCCCGGTGCCGTCCCCCTGCGCGATGCCCCCGCGGTCACGGAGCGCTAAGCATCCTACGGCTCGAGGTGCTCAGACAGACACACGCCCCACCCGGGACCACCGGCCACCTCGGGGCACGGCTGCAGCCGGCTGCCGCCTGAGCTCACCCCCCCGATTTACCCTCGCTGTTAACCGGTTCTTCGTGATCAAACGTTTTGAAATCCAACCTATTTTACACGTTAGCGATCCGCTGCTGCAGCACTTTGCTTCAGTGCCATCTTAAAGACTTCAGCGTTACCTTTTGGGGGATTTCTCACGCACAGATGTGATTACGCAAGGTGGAGGCTCGGCGGATAAAAGGTTAGTGAGTGATTTATAGGTCGTAGGAGTACATTACAATACAAAGATGTTATTAGCTTATCAGAAACAAGTCAGAGGTAACTTTTTGACTCACTTGAGTCTTACCGGGTTTGAAGAGCTCATCAGACATTCATATGCACCCATCACTCAATCTTTAAAACCTATTTAGAAATACAACCTTAGTAAAAAACATACATCCATTCCTCCCCCCTGTGCTCACAAGTCACATCTCCTTATTCATACATCTCAAGTAAGTCTTGGTATTATTACCAGCACTGTGCAGATGGGGAAACTGAGGCACAGAGAAACACATTCACTAGGCAGGGTGGTTAGAGAGTCAAAAGCACTTACAGCCTCAGCGTAATGCATGAGCCACCAGATCTGCTCTCTACCATCTTAATGTTTGCTATCAATGCTTGCATTTCTTCTCCAAGAAAAAAAACAGTATGAAGTACCACTGCAGCAGAACCGAGCAAGCCCATTAAGCGAGAGAGTGCAAGACCTCAGCCATAGGGTACATCAACACTGCGTTTTAGGTACAAAGCCGGCCTTTCACTCATCCCAAATCTTTCTGCAAATCTCTCTCCATACTCACAGACTGTTCCTGCATTGATCTGCCATTGCCTCATCCCACTGTGACCTGGCCTACCCAGTTTCTGAGATTTACTTATTTCCACTCAGCAGGGACATAAACGGTGCAAAAACCTCCCCCCCAAAAAGCTGTGTAAAGCAGCAGGCTGTGCTGAGCCCAGGCTGCTGCAGCTAGGGCAGGAGCATAGCTGGTGTGCACACACCTCACCGAGCTGCTGCGATTCACACGCTGCCTCGGCCCGAGGCTGGTGGGACATGCCACAGAGGGCAGAGCCACCTTCCCACACAGACACGGGGTTTAAGGTTTTCTATCAGAAGGCACTAGAACGGGGCTGTCCCATAGCTGTACTTCTACAAAGGAAGCGGAGCAATACTGCAGGTCCTCAGGTATAATACCAAGATGATCTTTTATTGTCCACGAGCTCCCTGGGCTGGTCAGAGTCCTATGAATTGCATCGGCACTAACAAGAACCTAGTGGTCTTGCAGAGAAGTTCCTATCTACAGAAACTATCTGTGGCTCCTGAATCACAGCAGCTACAGTGGGGAAATATTAAAAATAAAAATAAAAATCACAGGTTGTGTGCACAGCGCTATTCTGCTGGCAAGTTCTGAGCAGCACAGTAGGCCTGGGTCTGTGCACAGGAACTAAAAAGTAGTTAATATAAAAATAGAGCTTTAAGAATACCGGAACAACATGACAAGGCTGGTGGATCTGAATATCTAACACATTTAAGAACTGCATTTTTCAGGAAATATTTCAGTTAGAGAACTTCAGGAAAACTATTTTTCAAAGCCTGAAATAATCACATACATGCAGTAACAACACAGGAGAAAGGGGGGGAAGATTATCTAGTATGCACTTCAGTTTGCAACATTCTCATTCCAGTGTATTACAGTCCGTTTTGCACATTACAGTTCTCTCTTAGCAAAAGCACAGTTGCAGCAGCATGTTTTCAACTTTACACCAAAGATTCATACAAGATTATTATTCTCAAGTAAGTCTCAAAAACTGAAGAGTGGACTCTGGAGTGTGACTGAACTGCGACTAATTCTGCATCTGCAGAATGTCATGTCCACACAGTATCACTAAAAAAAAAAAATAAGAGATTTCAGTAGGAATTCTTGCATGTTGTATGTATTCAGTAGGAATTCTTGCATGTTGTATGTATTTGAGTCTGTTTATCATTTTTGGCTGACCCGGTATCTCAGATTACCTAAAAAAAATCCATTTGAATTTTCTTAATATTTTTGAAGACACAATTTATACTCTGATCTCTGTTCTCTTGTCTTTCTGCAAAGTGGTTTTATATCAAAATGGCTATTCAGTATTGAAAAGCACCTAGAATAATGTGATTTCAAGTTCCAATAGAACAGTGTTTTCAAGCTAGTTGCATCTCTCCTCTTCAGTACATGCTTGCTATTCATATTGTTTATAGCCATTCAGCAAATGAGATACAAGACTTACTCATTCCTGGCACTGCTGTCTCAAGTACTAAACCCACGCGATCTGCTGAGATGCTGGTTCTTGTAGTTCAGCGTGCCTTTCTTGCAAAGTTCCTTAAGAAAGTTTGTGTGTGTATCTGCAAGGAACACTCCAACATCAGTTTTCAAGAGCCGATTTCCTTGACTCAAAATTTTCCCTTCGGAGGAGCTTTAATTCTCTCAGTTCTTGTGGCTGTAAACTCTGATCCACGCCAGGAGTTAGCTTGTAATTTAAAGGAGATTCAATATAACCATTTCTGTACAGGCAGACCCGCTTGCAGAATTCAAAGGTGCTAAACATAACACCAAAGTAGGGGACAATCTGATAAAATAAAATAAAAAAAAGGAACACAAGATAAAAAAGCAGTGATTGACTCACTAGTAGCATTCTTAGCTTAGATATTTTAAAAAAGGAAACTTCTAGGACTTCAAGTGTGATCTGATCTGCTAATAGAGCTGCGCTCATTTATATAAAATCAGTGTCTCACCTCAAACTAGGCTGGCACGTGCAGCACGCTAAAAGCAAGAGTTTATTATTGGTATGTAACTAATTATAGCAATATTGTGAGGAACAGGGTCTGTGCTAGTCTATAGATTATCACAACTTGTCAAACACCTAAGCAAATCCTAAGCAACCTCAGCAAATTCCGGTAGGAAATGTGGGATTTATTCTACATACAGCAGAGCGCCCGAACAATTTTCCTCCTTTGCCCCACGCAGTATCAGCAGCTCTGGTGCTGTGTGGCTTTAGAGCAGCCAAGGTAGGGCCAGGCACAGTCAGGCCATCGCAATCCATCACGTTGTCACTCAATTACCACTCATTAGCTGATCTGTAGTGCTCCTTACCGCAGCAGTATAAAATATATTTATGTAAACTAAATTACCTTCTGTTTAAGCTACTGTGCTTTATTTCATGCTTTCAACTCGGCAAGGACTGCAGTTAACTGATAGGCGTGCACTGAGGAAAAACGTCTTTACTTTGAGGGTGACAGAGCACTGGAACAGGCTGCCCAGGGGGGTTGTGGAGTCTCCTTCTCTGGAGATATTCAAAGCCCACCTGGACGAAGTCCTGTGTAACATGCTCTAGGAGAGCCTGCTTTAGCAGGGGGTTGGACTAGATGATGTCCCAAGGTCCCTTCCAACCCTTGCGATTCTGCAATTCTGTGATTAAATAGCTGGTTAAAAGTAAAACATTTGACTTCTGGGGAAGTGGCTTATACAAGTGCGATTTTCTTTAGAGCTTGGTACAACATGTCAAATTACTGGAGCTCAGCTGAGAAGTAGAACTTGTTTAGCTGTCGTAAGTGGATCACTTGCATACCCATCCATCCCCTGGCTTCTGTGTTAGCAGCACTCCCTTTGCTAAGGACATTCAAATGAACTTGGAAGCAGTGACATCTAGAAGCCAAGCTTACATTTGGGGAAATATGACCAAGCCAAGTTCCAAAGCTGGTTTATAACCTGCCTGAGGTTATATCTGTTCTGTCATGGACTCTGTCATCTATAAGCTGCTAATAAGTATGGAGGCACATCATACGCTTTATAACTCCAGCTGTCCAAAAGCGTGTCTTGATTACTTCAGGGTAGTCTTTGACTGGGATGAAAGCAAAACCTCACCTTGAGCAGACTGGGTGTGAGTCCACTCCAAAGTCCAAGCACACCTTTGTTCTTCACGGTTTGCCGGAAACAGTCAGCCATGCCAGTAAAATGGACATCAACTGCTCCATAGTGGGGAAGCCAAGGACTCTGTGCCTGTTCAAGAGATGCCCAGGGGAATTTAGAACAAGCAAAGGAAAACCAAAGCAATTAAAGATAATTATTTTCTCCATTCTAGCACATAAGGGACACTTAATGCCAGGTTTCAACAGACTGATCTGGATTCTTCTGTCAACCCAAAAGAACCAGCTACTTTGCCTTGAAATAAAAACTAAAAAGGGAGGGAAATCACTCTCAGGTATGTACAAAAGAGAGCAAGAGAGCAGTAATTTCACACAGCACTTCCTTTTGTGCCATGTCACTACTAGAAATAAATCCCACCCTTGCGGAAACAAACCAGACGAACCAGAGCCGTGTAATACATCAGCCCCATGTCTGCCGGCTGCTCAGGGCTGGGGAGAGGTGTTTCACAGCACTGGCAGCAGAGCACCTATGAGAAGGAAGCTTGGGGCTGCCCCAGATGCCATGCTGCCCTCCTGTAATCCTGATCAAGAAGAAGAGCGCGCTGACTTCACTCTGGCTGCTGAGGCTGTGTCCACACCGCAATGAGAAGAGCAAACTGTACTAAGGGTTGAGTAGCAACAGCACAACAGAAACGGAATAACGGAGATTTCAGCCCAGGCTGCACAAGCCCACCAAGGGCTGTAAGTAAGCAGTTGATGTCCGTGCTCCCGTATCTTTGCTACATGGTCAGTTGATCCAGATTGGTTAAAATTAGGTTGGGAGCATCCTGCTGGACTGCAGCTACATTTCCAAGTGCAGTACAGACAGTGTCTGTTCGCATGGTGGAAGTGTAGTGGGTCATTTTTAACAGCAAAATCCTTCCTTCATTAATCTCCTACTGCGTTAGCACAGACAGGATAACTTGACCTTGAATAATCCCGTCCTCATCCATCTGTGCACATGCAGCCATGGGTTTATTTCGCATCGGCAAGTCAGGGTTTCATTCAAACACATGGCAAGTGACACTTCTCAGTCAGGAGTGTCTGGGCACCCCAGGACACAGGCTGATGACTTGCATGTGTAAGCTGATCACCACAGGGCAGAACGTTTGACAAAAATGGGACTTGTACAGTTAATTGATTGGTGAATATGGGTATTATTATCCCCCCATTCATCTGAAACACCATGTGGTGAAGCATTTTGTCCCTCCTTGGCCAGACTAACCTACAGCTTCTCAGAGCTGCTAAGCCTATGACAAGCCTCTCATAAACTGACAAGTGGTGATGACATTTTCTAGATGCCTCAGCTATAGCATTTCAAATTCTTGGCAACTTAGACACTGGAAATGGAAACAGATCAAAACTCATGCTCCAGGTATAAAAGAGAAGTTGCTAATCAAACAGTTTTAATGCTGTTTGCATCCCCTTGCATTACTGGCAATTCTACTGCTAAAATTCAGAAGCTAACAAAAAAACCTTAATCATCCCACACACTCTTCTTTATCCAATAAAAAAACCCCAAAACCAAAACCAATCACATTTTTTTTTCCTCTCACTTTTTTTGTACACAATTGAAGTGCATGTGAAATACCTCAGATGGCAGGTAACAGGTAAAACCATAGTTCCCATTTGACAGGGCTTTGGGAGGTGATTTTGGGAAAGCAGCTGTCTGCATTGAGAAAGAAGGCAATAGGCTTCCACCACATCCAGATTTGTTATCTTCTGGATCCCCTTTATCATGTCCTGGCTCTTTTACCCCAGACAAGAGTAGGGCTGAGGATTTAATCCAAGGTCTTTTACACTTTAACGAAGAGAGAAAAGAAGCATTTGCTTCTCTCTGAACCTTCTCAACAACGTACTTGATTTGTAGGAGAAGGATCACATCTGTGGCAGAGAAAGCATTTCAACTGTTCTAATTGCTCATTCCCTTTGTGTCTATGTTGGCCTTGCTAACTCCACAGGGCTACAGCTGTTTCCATAATTCCTAACTGTGGTGCAAGCTCCCATAGCTTCCTGGTTTAGGACTCAGAGAGGCAGACATTATGGGATTTAACTGCTGTGATTTTACAGTATTACCAGCCCTGCCTTTGCAGGTAGTCCAAGGTAACGGAGCTCGTCTGGTAGCCAAAGGCCATGCACATGTTCACACTTATGCTCATTTGCTACAAGGAAGCTCAGCTGTCTGCTTGGCTCTATTACTTAAGGGCTGTAAGGGCTTAAAAAGCAATAGCCAAATCCAACAGTAAGAGAGAGAAAAAATAACTTTTCAAGAAACTCCTGCACAAGGATTCTCATGGCTGTACTGTAGAAGATGCTGAGTGCTGCAACCGAGCCTTCAGGGATCATTTCCCCTAAGAATGGTGATATTAGCACCAGGGATGCTTAGAAGAGCGCTCAAATCATGTAAGTATTCTTAAAAATGCAGCAGCAGTCAAGGAAGAGCTGGATTCAAAACCCTGTTCTGCTTTCTGGAGTGTCAGCCAGTTTCCATGAGCTTTTTTGGTAAAGAAATTTATAGGCAACCGAGCAGTGAAGAGGGACAGGTTTCTAAAACGCTTCCGGAAAGCAGGAATGCTGTTAACATGCAATTCCCTTCCTTTTTAAGTCCCTTTGTGCTAGGCAGGGCATGACCTGAGTAAATTAACTGCATGAGTTTGACTTAGTCCCCTTCATTACTGTATACATTGCAAAGGCACATAATCAAAGGGGTTTAATTACAGTACTCCTGCCTACAACACCAAGACAGGTGACAAGCAGACTACAGGTTTCAATAAGATTCTGCACACAGTAAGCACATCCAGAAGACAGTTAAAAAAGAACAGGTAAGTCAAACCCCCAGATTTCTAATTTGCCCACAGACACTGACCTCTTAAGAGATTTACTGAAAGATTATTTATAGTAACATTCACCACGGTTACAGCCATTTCCAAGATTTCAGTCTGTGGGGTGAAGTATGCTTTGCCAGTCTTTCTGCTTTACAGAAGCAGTATGTTTCTAAGACCCTAGATACAGTGTTTAAAAAAGAATCATCCACAGAATCTCAGAATCACCTATTGCAAAATAAAAACTAAAAGCTGTATCAGTGTGTAGTTAAAACTTTGGTATTTTGGAACACAGCTAAACAAAGTTAAAATGTATTAATAAAAGAAAAAAATTAGGAAGACGTTTCAATTGGCACTGAAATAGATGTGGGGTTTGGGTGGTTCTGCATCATCTAAGCATGTCTCCAACACTGCAATCCTTGCAGCCACCCTATGGCACCGGGGCCAGAAAATGGAAGTAACCAAACAGATCAAACTAGTTCCTCTACCTTTTTTTTTTTCAGAAACCTACTATGATATACAAATCAAACAGCTAATCTCACACCAAAAAGATCAGGTTTATGACGGAGACACTTCATGCCATGGACCTCAAAACAGCTTGAATTCCTTTCTTCTGACATCCCTTGAAGCTATGGGCTGCTGGATGGAAACCTGTCTGTTAGGAACATTTTTAAAGACTTCCTTCCCCCCCAGTTACGGCTGTCCCATGCTGCTGAAGGCTGGAGGTGCAGTACAGCTCACTGCGCTGATAACAGAGTGCCACATTGTCAGCCATAGTAGTAGCTGGGCTAAATTGCTAATCTTTTTACCTCTGATGGATGATGGGTTCTCTAAATGATTAAAGCACATCAAACGCAGAATTGGCTCCATCTGCTCTCTCACAAACACAGTCTTTTAGTATGCAGAGGCCACCAAGTCTACTAAATCACTGTGATACATCCCCAAAGTTAGCACTCTGTGCTATTTCGACAATCTAAACCCAAGAGAGAGACATGTATAAAAAAACCCCAAACAACTACTTGCACTCACATGTTTTATACAAATGAAATAATTAAGGGTGAAGTGTCACGACAAAACTCAAGTTAATTGTTAAAGTTAATTGCTACCTGAAGACTCTTCAGACACCATCTCTCCCATTGTCTGCATCAGGAGGCCAGAACAACACAGCCCCATTTTAGGAACTAATCTCACAGACCTTTATAAAGATTTCCCCTTCAATGACCTCTCCCAGCCCCTCTCCTCTTCCTCTCTTCCTCTTAGGATTGAAGGACAGATGTAGTTCATCGCAGCTGCAGTGGGAACTCTGCCCATCAAAAGATCAATCACTTGAATCTTGCCAAGGCTCTCAGTAGCCACACAGGGACGGGGCAGGGACCAGCGGCTCAGGAAATGGCAGACGCCATGGTTAGGCCACTGGAGCCTCTGCCCAGAGCTGTGCAGATACAAAATTCCCACTTGCACTTCAGGACATTTTGGTTTGCAACTATCTGAATTTACCTGTATCAGAGACTATTTGGAAATTCTTCCCTCTCAATTAATGTACTTCCCCCCCCCCCCGCCTTTTCCCTGTTCATAAAAATTGTTGGTACAAAGATTTGCTATTTATTTATTTTTTGAATATGCAGTACTTTTGGCACAGAGTATGAAAGATCAACTAACAGTGAATAGCTGCCATAGGTGGTATGCTATCCTGATGTTAAGATATAGTAAAATTGCTTGTTATTTATATATTTTCAACAAATTCAGGTGTCCTACACTTCTGATCAATTTAAAAAAAAAAAAGCACAGGAAGGCACTTTACAACACAGCTCAAGAGTTCATGCTCTTAATCTGGAAGCTAAAATAAGACGTCTTTGCAGTCTGGGATAATAAGGACACATGCAACGGGCAAGCGCTAACTGCAGTTCAAAGGAAAGTGAAGGACAAAGACTGCAGTTTTCTTTCAAGCTAATCCCACTACAGTCAACAGAAATTTCACTCAAGAGAAGGCTGAATGCTTGAAAGAGTATTCCATTCCCCTCAAATAAGAAAGAATTAAGTATTAATATTGGGGAAAAACCCATGCATTCTCTCTTGGGATAATCAATCCCTTCTCCTGAAGGACAGCCTTACTGGGCAGTCATTGTCTTTTCTGTGTCAGTGGTTTGCAAATGCTGACTTACCCCTGGCTAAAGTCCACCAAAGGCATTCAGGCACGTTGGAAGGTAAACGATGACAAGCTATGAGGAGGCAATCGGTCCCAGAGCAGCACAGCAGAGCAGCTGACCTCCAGCTTCCTGCACTCTAGGAACATGTTGTCCTTTCCTCCGAAACCTGAACTGGGGCCAAATCATCTCGCCTTTCTAAGATCAATGGCGCCGAATGAGCAAAACAGTTTACTGCTTGCTCAGAAGTTTGACGCTCAGCTTTAAAGACGTTATCGCCAGGCCTGTTGTGCCCTGAGGCTCCACAGCTTGTTGCAGAATCCCTCCTTTGCTACTGAGCCTAAGCCTTCCCTGCTTTTAAGACCTGCGGTGTGAAGAAATCTTTGATATGGAATATAGAAGTCTTTTTTCTCAAGGCAGTGCAAACCCCTTGCACAGACGCCTCTGGGTGGTTTCTGAATGCCTCATGATGGTTCAGCAAAATCCTTACAAACAGGCACACCATTTTCATGCACCTTAGCACTAGTTTATTCAATGGCACAAAACCTTAGGCAGACTAGCTTGGTCCCACAGTTCACACAGCGAATAGCAATACTAGTTTCTGCATCTCCTGCTGTCTGCCTAGGAACTGAGCAGAAAATTAACTTTTTACAGGACTGGGGCTTTACAGAGGACATATTTCCATTGGCCTTATGTGGATGAGGTAAGGAATTACACCAAATCAAGATAAATCAGATACAAAAGAAGAGAGTGTTCATAAAGTTTTAGCTTCTGTTTATGGAGTATTTTGCATAATGTATCACCTTATATGTCACATGCACATCATTCTAAGCACAGCCAAATGGATACAAGGCTCTCCTGTGTAACTGGTGGAAGAATACTCACATTAGGGGTGACAGTGATAGCTGTCACTCCGGCGACATTAATGTCTCCCCACTGAAAATTATGGCCATAGCAGTTGTGTGCACACAACAGCGTACCCTAACCCATGCCAGGCCCTGTCAGCTGGGTGAGCTTACCAAGTTTAAAAAGGTGGGATGAGTTAACCCACCTGATTTGCCCCAAAGAAGATTAGAGAGCTCTCGCTCACATGCCACTGATCACAGAGCTGAGGAGGTTGTAAGAGGCTGGTGGACGTGTTCAGCTGGCACTATGAAATCTAGGACTGGGAGCATGGTGGCCACTTCAGTGTCTGGGAAAATCACTCAGAGAGAACCACATTCTGCCCTCCTGCATTCCAAATGGGTACAGTGTGTCTTCCTGCTTTTCTCCAGCAGACCACTGTGCTGCAGTGCTAAGCTACTGCTGTAATCCACCTCAGAGAGAGTATTACATACTTATCACACCACAGCTCCTTGGACGAACAGGGTTAAAGACCTCTAGACGTAGCATGAGCTGTCACAAGGCAGACCTGACTGTTAGATCAGCCCTGTCCTGCTTCTGATTCCTGATTCATGATTTTTCCCTCTTATTCAGCTTTTCCACTGGCACTGTTCAGTATTTCAACTTCACAGGCAGGCAGTCTTCATGATTCTCTCCTGTGGAAGTCTGGGGATCTAAGAGAAATGCTTCTGAGGTTTGTTCAGATGCACAAAAGCTGATCTAGGCTGTTACAAAAGGCAAAGCCTATGTTATGCTCAGTAGCTTTTTTTCAGGCATCATCGTCTCAACCGTTTACTGGGCCAAGTACTTCCAAAAGCAGTAGGGTACTATTCTGCAACAGCCTCAGAGAAAGTGGTATAAAATATCTTTACAACAACATCAACAAAACAATAAAAAATGCTGGTAGGTCAAAGTACTTAGGCATAGAGAAAAAAGAGAATGAAGGGATTTTACCAAAACCAGAATCTGATGTCTATTATCTATTTGCTAAAAATCAGAAGAGCCAGGCTGGTCCCAAGTTCAAGTACCACCCAGGGCATGGGTTCCTGGCTGGTGCCTGAACCCCAACAGCAAGAAGGGGAGCATGAGATCATAGGGAGAAGTAAGAAAAGTAAGAACTCACACAGTAGCCTCCTCCTCAGGTGAAATATTTTTGGAGTTGTGCCTCTATCTGTGCACTTGTTTTCACAAAACTTGAAGGAAGTTAATATCTTTGAGACCCCCACTTCTCTGTCAAGTTTAGTTAAGTTGGACAGAAGGACCAAAAGTTACTGGGGCAAGGACAGACAGCTAGCACCCATATAAGCCTTACTTCACAGTGAATCAGACTAAAAATAGTAATATTGCTCCTTATTTGCTTCCACTCTGTGTGGTCAAATGGCTCCATCTCTGAAAATTTTCAAGGCTCAGGTTCCCATGCCATTCACTATTAAAGGGTGTCCCTGCACGAAGTCTCAGAGCATGTATGCTTTTGAGATGTCTGTGCTGGTTTCACATGAACCACATGACCTGAAAAGGATTTCTTATTTTTAAACCGGGTCATGACTCCAATAACTTTCATATTCCCAGCTGACAAGAAGACAGATCTCACAAACAGCAGGGACACCACAGCTTGAGAGCTTTCGGAGGCTGCCGTGCCAGCACCAGTGACCATCTCCTGTGACAGAGCACTCTGCAAGTTACTCATGTTTAAGCATCGCAGGAGCACTGGCTCCTCATTTCAGCAGGGAGAAGGTGCTTTTCTAATGAACATTTATCATTTTCTTTTCCAAAGCTTTGTTTATAACCCAGCCACTGGGTTTTTGCTAGACTTACTTTTACCTTGCGAGGAACATAACTAGGGGACTATTTTTAAATAAATACTTAAATAACAGTACAATTTTTAAAGAGAGACTTCAGTATCTCCTTTAACTGACTTCAGACTAGAAATGAGCTAACAGGGCAAAAGATAGCATTTACTTTAAACAGGCTACCTCATAAAGGGAATGACTACTTAGTTTTCTCCAGGTTACTAAGAACTCAGCATTTACATCACTTACAACAGATTTCACACTTGCAGAGCATCTTGTGTTCCAAAGAACCAAAAAAACCCCCAACAACAAGAAGAAGAAAATCACATTGCAGATTTATAGGCAGCCGAGGCCTAACTGATTCACTTTTGTCACTGAAAAGAGGCCACTTCTTGGGTGATGCATGGCAACAGTCTACAGTAGCCAAGAACAGTGAGCCTGTTTGTTTATGGCAGTGGAGGGAATTCAAAGCCTGGGTTTTAAAACAGAAAGATCACTACCGAACAATGCTTTCCCCGGAGAGATGTCCTCACAACTCAAGGATGCTGTGCAGTCAACACCAAAAATGTGCTGAATCCTGCAGTATACTAAAAGTACCCTTATTCTATATTACAAGGGTTTGATGGTAAAGCTATACCTGAGTAGCATTTCCTGGCAAAGGAGAGTTTCAGACAAGTTTTAGACACAGAAATTAAAAAGAAATTTTACCATCAAAATAGGGGGACAGGACAGAGCTTCTGCAAACCATGCAAAGTTTGTTCATGTAAGCAGGCAAGAAGTAACTGTACAGTTGATGGAGTATCTGTGAAATTTTGTTAGGCAAAATGCACAAAGATGACCCTAAACTACCAAAGTCACAGGTCAATCTGGAACGAAGGCTAAGAAATGCCAGCCAGGGGTATCTGAGCCTACCTCTGAGGGTCATGTGCACAGAGGGAAGGGCCAAACTTGGGTATTAGGTTTGCGCTGACCATTTGCATGTTTGTAGATATGTGTTCTACACATAGCCTGGGATCGGTGTCATTCTAATAATAATCTTCTCTACATCACATAACAGCTCTAAATTCATCTTCCCTAACTGAAATGCCAGAGCTCAGTCCAATATGCACTTATGAAGGTCATCACAGGCAAAAATATGATGCGGGGAAGTGGAAACATATTACCAGTGCTTCCCTTAGACCCAGACTCATTTGCAGGCAGGTATTTCCCTACTTAAGGCTAAAAAAAAAAAAAAAAAAAATTCTATGCAAGTCTGCAAGGTAAAACTGCAGTATTTGAATATCGCTTAGATACTGGTTTTAACAAAGAACATGATACTGTCAGCTAAGAAAGGAAAGCCAAGAATAACAGTCAGAAGGATGTAAAGATCAGTACATTTTTGTTCAGAAACTGATCTAGCGTAAGAGTGAGTCAGGAAAGCATTTGATATAGAACATCCCTTTGAACAACCCTCTCCTTCATTAATCCCCTTCTACAGATGCACAACAAAAGCCATATTGCCATGCCAAAACATGCATACAGTACCTCTTAATTCTCTAACATGCCAATCAGGAGCAAAGTGAAAAAAGGAAGACAAAGGAATAAAATTAGGATAAGCACAACACAGAGGACTCACATATTCAGTAAGACTCACTCATATTAATTAACATTTCTTTTAAGAAAAACATTCAAGTATATTTAGCAAACACAGCATCTTTGTAAAAAAAAAAGTAAACACGATAAAGATAATTCTAATAGCAGAGGGGGAAGAAGCCATGGTTACAGAACAAATCTGACATCATAAATCATCACCAAAACACAGAGGAAGAATTGTTCACTGACAGTCAGCTCCTACTCCCACAGATGTCAGTGACAGAAGCTGCTGACGTCAGAAGTGTAGGATTCAGATATGTAAAATGAGAGAGGATGAAATAAAATTATTACAACTGAGATTAAAAATAACACCTTATCCTTCCTCCCATAGCAGAATTCATTTTCTAGTCTGTGCAAACAATTCAAGCGTTGTATAGATGAGGAGATAGTACTGCTTAGTGTGTCAGGTAAAGATCTGAACTGGATGTTCTGGTCTCAGGCTTGTACTCCATCCCAGAATCAGAGAAGTCAGCCTTGTGTCCTCGTTTCTCAGTTTCTGAAGCTCATGAGACTGCCTGACAACTCCCTGGTTCCCCGTCACCAACAGGTTCACTGGAAAAGTCTTCTTTAGCCATATACTACCTCCATCTGTCAGATCAGTGGGACAGAAGGGAAGGAAGAGGAATCTGATACCAACCTCTGCAATGTGCTGTGTTGCTCTGCTCACATCAAACCAGTGTTCATTGCTTCAATACAAAGCCAGCATTTCCCTACACGCACTGCAGAGCACTCACACCAGGCCGGGGGGTAGCTGAAGGCTTTGGTACACCCCTCTTTCTATCAGCTAGGAAGGTGAATCACTGCACGGAGGCTGATCAGAATACAATGTCTGAGAAAAACTGTGATCAGAAGTATCTCTTCCCTTGTTTTCTACAGCACACTGAAATGTCTTGAAGCTCTTTTTTCCCCTCCTTTACTCTCCCCCTTTCCAGGTCCCTTTGCCTGATACCTTTTCTGGTGCTGTTCTAGACATTTCTCTCTTCTGACCATCACCCTACAGACTGAACAGGCCAGCAAGTACACACAAAGCAGAGCTGATCCCTGCAAAACTGGGCCATACCCTGGTGCTAACTGTGAAAAACAAACTTCTTGGATGATGTTACATGCGTTCCAGTGAGCTCTTAGTATCAGCTTGAATGTGATTTTCAACAGGTCTCTTTTCTAGACAAGCCTCTGTGACTTATGTCATTTCTAGTTACCAGACAAATTATGGGCTTTCACACCTAGGCAGCTAGCTCTTCTGAAACACCTTTGCCTTCTCCCGTGCCTTCAGAATAAATCACTGAATGGGAGGTGTTTCTCTAAGCTTGAAAAATCACTATTCAGTTGTTGCAATGCCTCTATGAGGAAAAAAACCCTCTCTGTCGTTGAGCCTCTTTTCCATCCAAAGTATTTTTAGCATATCCATTTCCTACATATTTAGGCAATAAATCCAGTTCCCTTCTTATTTCTGGAAGTGCCATTCAGATGTTTTAAGCATCCTTTTGGTGAAAGAGTACAGCCTAGTGGCAGGAAAATGAAAGATGGGCCTATTCCACTTCTCTACTTACCTGTCAAGACAAAGCTTAACACAGAACTTAACATCACACCAGTTACAACTGAAAGTTACTTTTGAACTGATTACGAAAACTGAATGTTCATGTAACTGATGTATCGACGGAAAATATTAAAAGGGAAACAGCACAGTAAATGCCTTTATTTTTTAGGGCAACAATATTGCTGTGAGCCTAAGGATCTAAAGAAAAGGAGGACTTGTAAGGAGCAATTGCTTTTCTTAGACCCACCAATACAGCTGGAAAAAATGATCAAGTTCTCATGCTCAGAGTCTCCTTCTCACCAGAGACATTTTTTAAGATACCTGATGAAAGGGCTCAACTTAAAGCTTGACTTCTGGACCCATCAGCTACACGAGCTGGTCTAATAAATTACATTACTTCTCCTGCTGAGGTCCTCTGTTATGAGAGGGAGAGAGGGCAACAAAGGTTTCTGTGCTACAGGCCACTGGATCTGAGCCCTGTCTGAAAAGGGGAACCTGGGGAACAGGAGAGGGGAATTCACAGTTTCACTGACCTTTTCCTAGCTTGTGACTTACCAAACAGGCTACCTATATAATGCCGCCACACCAAATGACTGCTTTTTTATAAGATCACAAAAGCTTCCCATAAATGTGCAGTCCCATGAACTAGGCTAAAAGAACAAACTCATATGCCCCATCCAGAGAGCCATCAGATGATAACAGCTATTCACTGTCACTCTGCTGATGAAGTTCTAACGAAAAGTCAACATTGTCGAATGAATGATGTCAGTCAGATGGAAGCTGTGGGGGGGTGGTGGTGGTTGTTTTTAAATTATTATTACTAAACTTTCAGGAAAAAGGATCAGTAAGATAATATAAAATTATATAGTAACTTGATATAGTAACTCTCATGTTGCTGATGCTCCAGGAAAGCAACAGCACTGGCAACTGGGAAGTCACTTGTCAACCAGAGGAGTCAGAAATAAGAACGAGGACAGTTTTGACCCTTCAGACTTAGTACCTGCTGTACGAGGCAGACAAATAGGCTCTGAAAATGACATGGATCTCATTCATCCTGCCTACCACCAAGGGGACTGAATGCCTGTATCTGACTGAAGGTTTGCTAATTCTGAACTGTGAGGATTTGATGGAATTGCTATGAAAAAGAAAAGAAATAAAGCTAAAGACACAGAGTCTGAGAGTATACGTATATCCCATGATAGTACTTGAACCTACCTTAAAAGTGTAACAGCACACTTATAATAATTTTCAGATTTAAAAAAAAACCCCAAGCCAAAACAACAACAAACCCCCCCCCCCCCCCCAAACAACCAACCTAAAACAAAGCCTCTGTAGCTTACTGGTAAGAGAAACAAACTGGCACTCATGATCATCTGGCTAGTCTTGTCCCAAGCTCCTGCAACAAGCACCTATAACAAAGAACTAGTAACACAAATGCTCTGTACCTGCATCTTCCTCTTCACAGTCTCAAAGGGGAAAGAAAGCGTCTGTGCCACACCAGCTGCGACACAGCCATTTATGAAGTTCTGAAGAGGAGTGAAATGACCTATGGGTTCTCGCCAGATCTTGTCCAGGTTGATGTAAACAAAGAATGAGCCTGCAGCAAATGGGACAGCACCTAGAAAGCAAACCAGACAGGTTTATATCAACACACTGTACACTAAGAAAACAGAGCTGCTCCTCACATAACCTGGAAAGATGGGATGAGCCGCTGCCAGTTTACACCTCGCATTGCTCAAACCAGATCAATATTTTGAAGAACTTTACTTTTTAGTCACTGGTTTACCACCAAACACTCATATTGTGGCATCTGTATGTGCCGATGGGGCGTATATTTACATATTAAAATATGCATGTTGTCAGAGTGATTAACTGCTTTAGTCTCATGAGCGCTCAGCTCTTTCTCCAGGTTCTCTCTTTTGTGACAAGCTCTTTCCCCAGTCCAGCCCCACCCTGGCAGCTGTACAGGTTAGCAGACCTGCCTCTTCAGTCAAGCTGATGAGGGATACTTCTGTCCTCTTTTGCTTGTTTCATGCTCTCATCAATTTTATAGTTATACATTACTATTATTATGCATTTTTTATAATATTGCCATATTGTGAAAAAGTGGCATTTTAAAAAGCTATAGAGATTAAACAAGTAATTAAAAAGTCATTTCATGTAAAGAGAGAATATCACTAATATTCACTTTTCACAACAGTTACACTTTACTGCTCATACTGGCTTCACTGAACAGCTGGAGACACTCTCACACCTAGATAGGAATTAGGAACACCATATGTGTGTATATATATATATTTTTTTTTAAAAAGAGTTAAACGGTGGAAATCTTGCATCCCAGCACAACTAGGTCATCTATAAAAGAAGGAAAAGAGTATGTTGTTGAACACTTAACTATACATAAAATGCTATGTACTCGGTCATAATTTGAAGCAATAAAGCTGCAGCAGAGGTAATCAGTATTGTTGTGCCTTGTAAATCTATGCACCTTCTACAGAAGAACATTACTGTTTGCTTTTGAAATCAAGTGAGCAAACGAACACGCTACATAGTTGCAATAAACAATGCGCAACAAGGTGATTTTTTCCCCATTATTATTTTACCTAATATAGCTGGTGAAACGCCACGGTAGAGCGCGAGGAGTCCTTCTTGATGATAAATTTTGTAAAAAGCATGAAGAATTCCTTCATAAGACGGTTCCAGTCGGTTCTGCACAATGAGCCGTGTTTTAATTACATCAGTGGGGTAAGTCACGATGGTTGCAACCATGCCAGCCAGACTGCCTGCTATGATGGCTCTCCAGTGGGAAATGTGACCCAACTCATCCGTGAAAAGTATAACAAGTCTAGAGTAAACACATAGAAGAGGTACTATTAATGACAGTAGGAACAAAACATGTGAAAAACTAAGGCAGATTATTCTTGATGTAATTGTTCTTCTGCCTACAACCCCCTTCAGCAGCAGGAACTGAAACTTTAACATGTATTTCATCCAAGACCTTACTATATATAAAACCACACAAGCGTCAGAACCTCCATGAAACAGAACATGTGAACGGGCAAACATGAGCAGAGTCCGAAGAGATTTTGGGTAAATCCATGCTGCACAGAAGTGCAGAAATGCAAAAGTTCTAGTTAACAACTAAGTCAGGAACTGGAATATACAACTCTGCAAATGCAATTTGCTTTGATTTTAGTGTTACCAAGCTAAAATACTTCCAGTACCTGAAAGATTTTTTTTTTTAGAGGCAGCTTGCATAGCTCTACTTGCACCACAGTTCCCAGCACAGACTAAGCTCATGTAGCTTGAGTTGTGGTACCATGAGGCAGGTCCAGAGCACCAATTCAAAAAAGAAAAAAATCTTCAAAGATACGGAGACTAATTGTTCAAACGATTTACTTGTTTGCTTTGAAAGAGACTTTTAAAGTAATTTTTGACCACAGAATCCTCATTTATATTTCCATCTACAGGATGAAAATGACCATTACTTGAAACATGTCTGCAAGAAATCCTCTGATCGTCAGTTAGAGACATCGGTCCAATCCCCCCAAAGTTATCACGTAAGAAGAAATATGTAGCCAACATCACCACAGGCCTTCTGAGATAAAACTGAACCTTCCTCTGTTCCTGATTTTGGGACAGAAAGGTCCACAGGGATACTTCTCCAGAGAAAACTTATGTCCAGGCACTATTACGCTTGGGAGGTTAAGTCTAAATTTGAAATTTTGAAATTGAAACAGAGTTGCAAGGGCTAACCTACAACTCATGCATTTGTCATACACAGAAGGACTTTTCTATGTATGCAGGGCACTCCTACATCAGGGAGAAGTGTCACTTATTATTCTATTTTGGAAGCATTATAAATATAAAATATAAACTGCCCAAACGGCAGATTTACATTTAAACTACACAGCGTTACCACATCCAGAACAAAATGATTTTCAAAGATTTGCAAGTCACTGCTTGCTCGGTTGATGGTTTTTTCACATGTGCGTGCATTTTCTACTGCATGACAGATCCCTGCGTTTACTTGTCTCGTGCCCTGGAGAGACTCCAGAGCAGAAAGACTCGCCAAGCAGATGCGAAAGGACATAAACTTTTTTTCCTATGTGTCTTGTATAGTCCCTAAACAAGACAGCCTGATTTTCCTGCGCGTGCACAAATGCATGGAGAGAGTGGTGGGGTGTCTTTAGGCACTACCCAGATAACATTTAAAACCACCATGGAAAGAGCCTGTGCACAGTAGCCGCAGATGGAGCGCAGAGTCAGCTAAACCCCCCCTTCCCCAGCCAGCTCCCCCCGCTCCCCCGTTCCCGGGGTTTCTGGCTGTGCCCAAACCTGGTCCTTCTGCAACTGGCATTACTATTTACTTAAGTTACTGTGTAACATTTCTCTTTTTGTATTTCTTGCCTTTATATACACCATTCTTTCACACCATTCAAATAATGTATCAAGACATTTGTGGGGGCCATTTTTTTTTTTTTTTTTTTTTTAATTTCCTGGTAGACTACTTCCACTAGTAATTCAAAAGAACATCCTGTGCAAACTAGAGACAAACTACGGCCTTGCAAAGGGAATACACTGTTTCAGGCTGAACAAAAAATAACATTATTTTGCTCAAAATCAACTGGTTTATACCGGTGCAACTCCCTGAGCCTTCTGGGAACTTTAAGTTACATTTCAATCACTGTTTCTGCTTTCCCACTGCCATTATCCCTCCCCTTGCGTCACTACCACGTGTATGACAAGCAGAAGGACACAACAAAGCTGCCCGATTCCAGGGTCCTCCATCTATCATTTTCTGAAAGGCACAGGCGGAGCTGGGAGGATGACTCTTGCTCAGCCAGATGAATGACAAACCCCAGCAGGCCGCGCAGCGTCAGCCCGGACGAGAGCTGCAGCAGGGCGGATTGGCCAGCGAGGGCTGAGCCCATGCTTCTCCCCACCCAGAACAGCCCACGAACTGGAATAACCCATCGCCAGCTGGGCGGAAATGTCAAGTGTATATCATGCACACAGCTGACCTTAATTTAAAAAAAAAAAAAAAAAAAAGAAAGAAACCCAACCCTCAAAGTGGCAAAACAAGCTGGTGCGTGCAAACAGTCAGGCACTCCTTTCAAAGGGTAAGATACTGGCAGCAAAAGGGAATCCTAGGAAGGAGCGTGGCGGGTTGGCAAAGCTCAGTCAGCACTGCTCCGTGTTGATCCTGCTGCAGTCCTTGCAGTGTTTACCTTAATTTAATGTCTGTGTATTACGGAAAACAAGATCTTAAAACAAATACTGTCACATATAGACTTCAAAACCCATCAAATTTGCATAACAACCACTGCATCATAGCGTAGAAGATTCAAATCATGACTTTGTTGTTATTTTCTTTGATATGGACGATATAAATACTTGAAAGCATATAAATGAATAAAATAAATTGGCTGCAAAGACAGATGCAACAGTCACATTTGTCAGCAGCGCTGTAACTTCATTTCTAAAGGAATCCGGCTGAGCACCGATGACTTCCTAAGCAGTTGCTGGCATATCACCAGGCCCCGAGAGTTGTGTACGTGCTGAATAAACCCAATAAATGAAGTTATTAGCCAGAGCGCACATCTTCGGGGAGAGGGGGCTCACGGCCGGCCGGCCACCCACCCAGCTGGGACAGAGGCACCAGGGCGCGCCTAAGGACCCCGGTCTCCACTTCCCATCCCCTCCTCTTCTGTCACAGGCACGGGAGGCCGGGGCGAGAGCGCACCCTCCCCGCGGAGCCTTGGCCCGGCCGGGGCCGGGGCCGCTCGCTTACCGGCGGGAGGCGGCGAGCTGCAGCGCGCTGTAGGGGAAGAGGCGCAGGCAGGCGGTGAGGTTCCCCTTCCAGAGGGCCCGCACGCCCTCGGCGCGGCACAGGCTCTGCCCGGCGCCGCGCAGCCCCCGCCGGCAGTGCCAGGTGCCCACCTGCGCCAGCACCGTCAGCAGCTCCAGCGGCGCCGTCAGGCTGAGGCTCAGCGCGCCCGCCAGCCCGGCGCAGCCCAGCCGCTGCAGGGCGGTCACCCGGCCGTCCCGCCGCCAGGTGGCCATGGCCCGGGGCGGCGGCGCCGCGGGCGCTCGCAGCGGCCCGAGCTCGGCTGGGCTCGGCCGGGCTCGGCTCGGCTCCGCCCGGCGGGGCTCGGCTCCGCCCGGCGGGGCGTGGCCAGCGCGGGGGGCGGTGCCTCCAGCCTGGGCCGCCAGAGGGCTCTGTGACGGGGGGCGGTGCACGCCCGGCCCGGCCCCTGTCCCCGCCGCCGCTGTCCCGGCTGCGCTGCCGCAGGGCGGAATCATAGAATCGCTTTGGTTGGAAAAGACCTTTAGGATCATCGAGTGCAACCGTTAACCTAACCCTGCCATCCCACCACTAAACCACGTCCCTAAGCACCTCCTCTACCCTTCGTTTAAATCCCTCCAGGGATGGGGACTCGACCACCTCCCTGGGCAGCCCATTCCAGAGCCTGACAACCCTCTCGGTGAAGAAGTTTTTCCTAATGTCTAGCCTAAACCTGCCCTGAGGCTGAGGGGAGACCTGATTGCCCTCTACAACTGCCTGACAGGAGGCGGTAGAGAGGTGGCGGTCGGGCTCTGCTCCCTGGTAACGGGAGATAGGACGAGGGGGAATGGTCTGAAGTTGCGTCCCTGTGCTGCTCCTTTGGACGCTGCATAGGCTTAGGGCCGGCCGCCATCTCCAGGGACAGACATAGAACAGCCAACCGCCCGCCCCACGCCCTCTTTGCCCGTCCTGTTCGCCGCGC
>JADKXX010011116.1:0-17571 GCA_017310255.1 Butorides virescens | reverse complement strand
AGAGCTGGGGCAGGGGAACGCTGCCTGGGGGCCCGCCTGCCTCTGCCATGGCCTCTCCCAGCCAGACCCTCACTGGGTATCTGTTTGTTTCTCCACTGGTCTGGGTTATTGTTATTTCATTCTTGCTGCCAGGCTCTCTGGGGATGGGAGTTGCAGCCATAGAGTCAAATATTGACCTTTTGTGTCCCCCCATGCGATGAGAACAAATGTCACAGCTTTTTTCTAAACTTTGGGGTTGTGGGCAATGCAGGCTGTTGTGATTTTGCCTTAGAGAGTTAGCATTTGAGAACATTGCTATCACTGTGAGATTTTCTTCAAGCTGTGAGATGCCTTCATGATAAAAATGTGTAATTGTGACCTTAAGTTATGCGAAAGCCCCATGGAGAAGTGCAGAGATGCAATGAGTGATAAAATTCTCTTTGTTTGGGAAAAGGAGCCATGTGTGTCCTAGGATAAAAGTAGGGTGCTGAGACCATTAGAAAGGACGAGAAAATAGTGGTCTGCAGTGGATAATTCTGCTCTCAACCGTGTCTGACTACTTTTCAGGGTAACATAAGCAGTTTACCACCCTTCATCTCTGAAAGGTGCAAGAAAGGGCACATGGGAAAAAGTTGAAGAAACAGAGCAGGTCCCCTCACTCTGCACTCAGCCACAAGGAATCCTTTGGCCTTGCAGGACTCGCTCTGTTCTCCCTGCGTGCAGCACAAATGCAGAGGGTTTCTGAAATCCAGGAAAACTCACCAGGTAAGATGGGGGAAGCTTAAAAAATCCAAACCTCTCCAACTGCCTTCTGCTGTCTCCATTCCTTAGCACTGGGAAGGCAGAGGCTGAGAAAAAACTCCTAGACTAGGTGTGGTTTCATCTGACAAAGTAAACCCCAGGACTGACCCCTGTCCTCTCTGTTCCCATGAGCTCACTGCTGCAGAGCAGGGCTGACTCCTCAGCACCCAGCAGGCAAAGGCCCTGATCCTCACAGCATGCTCAGCCAGCACAAGCCAGTGCTGCAGCCAGAGAACTGATGGAAGGTCTCCTGAAAAAGGAATGGGTGGGGAGGAGGGGGTGGTGGAGTGTAACAGGGTGAAGGTTTAGGGGAACGTCTTTGATTTTCCTCAGAGAACTCTTCATTGACTCTTCCTCTAAGAACAGGGCCCCATGCCCAGAGGCAGCAAATGTCCAACAGCAGCTCCATCACCCAGTTCCTCCTCCTGGCCTTCGTGGACACGCGGGAGCTGCAGCTCTTGCACTTCTGGCTCTTCCTGGGCATCTACCTGGCTGCCCTCCTGGGCAACGGCCTCATCATCACCGCCATAGCCTGCGACCACCGCCTCCACACCCCCATGTACTTCTTCCTCCTCAACCTCTCCCTCCTTGACCTGGGCTCTATCTCCACCACTGTCCCAAAATCCATGGCCAATTCCCTCTGGGACACCAGGGCCATCTCCTATGCAGGATGTGCTGCCCAGCTCTTTCTGTTTATTTTCTTGGCAGTAGCAGAGTATTATCTCCTCACCATCATGGCCTATGACCGCTACGTTGCCATCTGCAAACCCCTGCACTATGGGACCCTCCTGGGCAGCAGAGCTTGTGTCCACATGGCAGCAGCTGCCTGGGGCAGTGGCTTTCTCAATTCTCTCTTGCACACTGCCAATACATTTTCACTACGGCTCTGCAAGGGAAATGTTTTGAAACAGTTCTTCTGTGAAGTGCCCCCAATCCTCAAGCTCTCCTGCTCAAACTCCTACCTCAGGGAGGTTGGGCTTCTTGTGCTTAGTTTCTTAGTAGCACTTGGGTGTTTTGTTTTCATTGTGCTGTCCTATGTGCAGATCTTCAGGGCCGTGATGAGGATCCCCTCTCAGCAGGGACGGCACAAAGCCTTTTCCACGTGCCTCCCTCACCTGGCCGTGGTCTCCCTGTTCATCTTCACTTCCATGTTTGCCTACCTGAAGCCCCCCTCCATCTCCTCCCCATCCTTGGATCTGGTGGTGGCTGTTCTGTACTCGGTGGTGCCTCCAGCAGTGAACCCCCTCATCTACAGCATGAGGAATCGGGAGCTCAACGATGCACTCAAGAAGCTGATTCGATCAGCGTCTTTCAGCAGCAATAAGCTGCTGATGTCTCTTCACAAGTGATTGCCAATGTATCTGGGGAACCTCCTGTGCTTTGGGCTTTTTGTTTGTGAAAATTCTGTTTCTCCAGGAATGTCTGCAAGCCCTCCACTTCTCCAGAGACATGAATCTAGTCTTTCTGACCCAGAAGTCTTTGTCTCTCTATAATAAAAAAGGTTTTGTGCAGCACCACTTTCTGGAGATTGGGCTCTTCTTTGAAAGCTGAGGTCAGGAACAGGCTGAAGAGTTTCCTCCATGAGGCCATGTTGATATGCCTGGGTTCTCCATGGGGAGGGAGGAGGGCATGGGGTGATGCATTTGGGAATGGAGTGAGCTTTCACTGGTGGCCTCTGTATTCAGCCACTTCCACCGCTGGCCACACTCCGTGGGTTTATGGGTGAGTTTGGCTGCACGGCCATTTCCCTCCTGCTGCTGGGCTCAGTGCCTGCACTGGGGGAATGGCCAGCCCTGCTCGACCTCACTCCTTGTCCAGACCTTTGCTGATGCCCAAGAAGGGATGTCTGTGAAACCCCACATGGGATGTGGGTAGGGCTGGGTAGTTTCCAGGACTTGGTGGAGGCTGTCTCAAGGAGGAGGAACTGAAGGAGGACAGGGCACAAAGAGATGTCATGGAGATGATGAAGAGAAACTGTTCCTCACACCGAATACACCCTTTGCCATGCTGTGCCTGCACAGTGGGTCCATGGGATCGTGTGTGGGACAGCTGGGCTGGGCCAGTACAGGACAGGGCACTGTGAGGGGCATGAAGCAGCTGCCAGGGGGTGACCAACTGGAGTTGGTGACTGTGAGAGTAATCAAGAGCAAAAAGGAGAGTTTCAATTGCTGTGTTAGAGACCAAGGGAAGTGCAGGGCTGCTTGCTGAACAAGGACAGTGCTCTAATAAACAGGAGGAACCAATGGGACTGAGGAACTCAATGTGTTCCTTGCCTGAGTCTTTACTGAAAAGGTCTCCCAGGCTTCTGTGCTGAATGAAGAGTTTGAGGAGGAGAGCATGTAATGACAGGAACCTCAGGAAATCCCAGAAGGATAAATGCTGGTTTCTGCCCCTGCAGGGGACTCCCCCTGGCAATGGCACAGGCTGGTGCCTCCCTCGCTGGGGGCATCTCTGTGGGAAGGTCTGGGTGGTCATGGAGCTGGACAGGAGGCAGGCGTGTGCCTTGGCAGCAAGGGAGGCCACCAGCATTCTGGTCTGGACGACTAGGAGCATGGTCCAGAGGTCAAGGGAAAGGAATTCTCTGGAATGCTCCATCCCCAATTCAGGAACAATATTGTAAGCTGGAGTGGGTTTATTAAAGGTCCCTGAGGACAGCCAGGGACTGGAGCACTTTGCTGGTGAGGAGAGGCTGAGGGTGCTGGGCTTGTCCAGCCTTGAGAAGGGAACGCTGAGGGGGACCTCATCTCAGCCTGCCAGTACCTACAAGGAGGTCATGGAGAATACAGAGCCAGTCTCTTCACCATAGCACACAACGGGAGGACAAAAGACGATGTGAGGATGGTGAAAGAGGAGAGGTTCAGCCAGGACATAAGGAAAACTTCTTTGCCCATGAGCTCAGCCGAGTGCTGGCATGGGTCACCCAGAGACATTGGCCAATCCTGTACTTGGGGGTCTTCAAACTCGGACTGAAGCAAGCCTTAAACAACTTGACCTCCAGTGCTGTCCAAAAAGGCCTTGCACTGACACAGAAGAGGCTGAGGATTTAATTGCCGCATTACTCTTCTCCTTTCCTGGTCACATCTGCCCCTGCATCTCCCTGGTCCTTGAGTCTCCTGCAACTTCTGTGGTAGCAAAGCTGCTCCCATGTGAGAGCAAGATGCAGCTGGGGAGCACTGGTGCCACCTGGACACAAGCAGACACATGGTACCAGAGGGGATGCACCCAAGGGTGCGGCTGGGGCAATGGCTGGTGTCACTCAAGGCTGCTGTCCTTTGTCTTTGAAATGTCATGGCAACTGTGGGGGCAAGACAATGATCACTGTTAGAAAGCCCAAGCGATGGCCAGTTTCTAGAGGCATCCCTCCCTGAGCAGTGCTGGGGCCAATGCTGTCTGACACCTTTAGTGATGGCCTGGACAATGGGAGAGGGGCCACACTCAACGGGTTTGTGGACAACACATAACTGGGGGGAGCCCTCCATTGAGTAGGGGTGGGGAGGGGAATGAGGTGATGCCCAGAAATCTCCCCCACATTTAATTACTTAGTAAATCTTTACCTGTAGTTTTCTGTAAAGACAAAATCATAGAAATATAGAATCATAGAATTGTTTAGGTTGGAAAGACCTTTAAGCTCATCAAGCCCAACCGTTCCCCTACCCCTGCCATCCCACCACTTAACCCTGTCCCTAAGCACCTCATCTGCCTGACTTTTAAATCCCCCCAGGGATGGGGACTCCACCACTTCCCTGGGCAGCCCCTTCCAGTGCCTGACAGGCTTTTGGGGAAGGAATTGTTCCCAATGTCCAATCTAAACCTCCCCTGGCACAACTTGAGGCCATTTCCCCTCATCCCATCGCCCATTCCCTGGGAGCAGAGCCCGACCGGCTTGGTGAGGCAGCGCAGGGGACTCTCCTGGGCCCTGTGCAGTTTAACACCTCTATCCATGACCCCACAGAGGCAACTCTCACCACATTTTTCAATGATACTAACTTGGGAAAACCATTCCTGTGCCTTAGGGATGCCTTTCATGGAAAACCTGACAGGCAGGAGGACTGTCCTGTCAGGAACTTCATGAAATAGAAGGACAAATGCCAGGCCCTGCACCTGGGATAGACAGACACCCTGCAGTGGCCAGGACAGGGGATGCCTGTCTGGGCAGCAGCTCTGTGGAAAAGGCCCTGGTGGTTCTGGGGAAAAGAAGGCAAACACGATCCAGCAGCGTGACCTGGTGGCAAAGGCATCCAGCAGTGTCCTGGAGTGCGGAAAGAGGGGCATTTCCGAAAGAGTGAGAGAAATGATTGTTCCCACCTGCTCATCACTTCTTAGACCACCAGCACACCACTGTGTCCACTGTTGGGACCCTGGTTCAAGTGCACTGGGTCTGGCTGGGATGGAGCTAACTCCATTCGTAGCAGCCCCTGTGGTGCTGTGGTTTCCATTTGTGCCTAAAGCAGCGTTGATAACGCACCAGGGTTTGGGCTGTTGCTGAACAACGCTTGCACAGTGTCAAGGCCTTCGCTGTTGCTCCCTCTGCTCCCTCCTAGCAGTAGGCTGGGGGCGGCCAAGAAGTTGGTGGCAGGACACAGCTGTCACAGCTGACCCCGGCTGACAAGATGGATATTCCATAGCTTATGACGTCATGCTCAGCAGTAAAAGCTGGGGCAGAGGAAGAAGGAGATGGAGTTTTTTGTCATTCAAGGTGTCTGTTGCTGGGAGACTGGCTGAGCGTCACTCTGCTTGTGGGAGGTGGCAAGTGGTGGCCTTAGACTTGCCCATTGATTTTGGTTTGTGTTTGGTTTTATCTTTTCTCTTTCACCTATTAAACTATTTTTATCTCAACCCACAGTCTGTGCAACAACTTCATGCAGCAGCATAGGTAGAGAACTGGTTGTCTGAGGAGTGCCCTGAGGAGATGGGCCTGGGCACCAAGACGATGCCGTACAAACCAGTGGGCCTTAGACTTCAAAAGGGGAGGAACTGGAGAGGGTCCAGAGGAGGTCTGCCAAGGTGGGTCTGGAATCATAGAATAGTTCAGGTTGGAAAAGACCTTTAGGATCATCAAGTCCAGCCATTAACCTAACACTGCCAAGGCCACTACTAAACCATGTCCTGAAGCACCGCATCTACCCGTCTTTTAAATATGTCCAGGGATGGGGACTCAACCACTTCCCTGGGCAGCCCTTTCCAGTGCTTGACAACCCTTTTGGTGAAGAAATTCTTCCAAATTTTCTATTCTAAACCTCCCTTGGTGCAACTTGAGGCCATTGCCTCTTCTCCTATTGCTTGTAACTTGGCAGAAGAGACCAACGCCCACTTTGCTACAACCTCCTTTCAGGTAGTTGTCGAGAGCAATGAGGTCTCCCCTGAGCCTCCTTTTCTCCAGGCTAAACAATCTAAATTCCCTCAGCCTCTAATACTTGTGCTCTAGACCCTTCACCAGTTTTGCTGCCCTTCTTTGCATGCAGTCTAGCACCTCAATGCCTTTCTTGTAGTGAGGGGCTCAAAACTTAACACAAGTACTCAAGGTGCGGCCTCACCAGTGTCCAGTACACCAGGGGCACAATCACTTCCCTGGTCCTGCTGGCCACACTGTTTCTCACACTATAGGGGCCTAAAGCATGAGTTGTGAGGAGAGTCGGAGGGAACTCAGCCTCTCTAGCCTGCTGGAAGAGGCATGGGGCAACCTAGTAGGAACCTAAACCTACCTGGAGAGATGATGGAACCAAGCTCTCTTCTGCAGTGGCCAATGATATGACTGAGGCAACAGCCACCAAGTGCCTCTGGGTAGCTTCAGGCTGAGCCTTAGGAAAAAGGAAACGGGCTAGGAAGAGCATTCTGTGATCTCCGTCTTCAGTGCTCTTCTTTGTTCTGGAAAGCTGTAGCCAGCCTGGAGGCTGGACTAGAGTTCCTCAACAATATCTTTCCCACCAGCCCCTCCAGGATCCTAGATCTTGCCCACATGCCCTATGAGAAGAGGTTAAGTTGGAGGTGAGGCTCTCTAGATCATATGCTCGTAGGATAATTCAGAGAGGGAGGGATCTCATAGGGTTCCAATGTCCATTAAAAGCCAAGACAATCTCTGAGGTTAGACCAGGTTGCTCAGTAAATGCCAGCATCCACAGAGAGAGTTTACACATCAACCAGGAATCAAAGCCACCATTACAGGAAGGGAGATGAGACATTTGACCAGGTCCGTGAACAGAGCTATCAGAGCACCGTGCTTCCTGAGATTCCTGGGAACATCCACCCTCTTGTCCAGAGAGGTGGGATCCTCCTGCGAGTTTCCATGAGAAGTGTAAAAGCTGCAGCTCCCGTGTGTCTGCAAGCGCCAGGAGAAGGAACTGGTTGATGGAGTGTCGTGGTTTAACCCGGCTGGCAACTCAGCACCACGCAGCCGCTCGCTCACTCCCCCCCTCCCTCAGTGGGATGGGGGAGAGAATCGGGAAGGAGAAAAAGGTGAGAGCCGAGGGCTGAGATAGAGACAGTTTAATAACAGAAAATAATAATAATAGTAATAATGAGAATGATAACAGAATATAAAGAATATACAAAACGAATGATGCACAACGCAATTGCTCACCACCCGCCGACCGATGCCCAGCCCGTCCCGAGCAGCAATCACTCCCTGAGCCGCGATCAGTCCCCGAGCAGCGATCACTCTCCCCGCGACCAACCGACTAAACCCCCCTGAGCATGACGTTCTATGGTATGGAATAGCTCTTTGGTCAGTTTGGGTCAGCTGTCCTGGCTGTGCTGTGCTCCCAGCTTGTTCTGCACCTGGCCGAGCAGGAGAAGCTCAGAAAGCCCTTGAGCAGTCTCAGCACTACTTGGCAACAACTAAAAACATCAGTGTGTTACCAACATTCTTCTAGCACTAAATCCAAAGCACAGCACTATGCTAGCTTCTGTGAAGAAAATTAACTCTGTCCCAGCCGAAACCAGGACATGGAGCTACTGCTGGACACCCGATCCCTTTGATCATGAGGTCCTGACAAAGGATTAAAACACTCACAAGTTAGGAATGCTCTGAGATAATCTCTTTCCATTCACTACCCCCCTAACACCACCCCAAACACATATTGTCTCCCCACTTCCTTTCAGGACCTTCATACCTCTCCCTGGATGGTGCTCCGCTTTGTGCTGGCCACATCTGCCATTAGGAGCAGAGCTCTGCCCATAAGCTGCCAAGGAGTCATCCCTGATCTAGAGCAGCAGGCAGTCATCCCTGATCTACAGCAGTGGGCACCTGGAAAAGTGAGTGACAGCTTCTGAAATTCCCTTTTTAGCTCCTGTGTTTTCCCCTTGTCATAAAGAGGAGCTGCTCAGCATCTTCCAGAAGGAGAAGCCCAGGGAAACTCCTGGATGTCCTACAGACTGTGGCGTCCTGAGCAGAGAGAGCTCACTCCTCAGCCCCACACACTGCACTGTCCACAGACCCACAGGTTCAGACAGGCTGATGGACTTTGCTCCCCTGGACACAACCGTGTGGCAAGCCCTGCAGCGTTGGGGTGGGAGCTGCATCTGAACCCGCCTTGATTCCAGAGAGTATGAGGGGCAGAAGAAAGGCAGCATGGAGAGGAGGGAAAGACGGAGAAATGGCCCAGTGCACCTGCTGAGGGAGGGCAGGGGCAGACAAATGGCACTTGGGCATTTCTCCTTCTTAGGATTTAGCTGCTGAGGAGGTGACTCAACCAAAGACACTATAGCCTTGAGGGCAGAAGCTCTACTGGAAGGAAGAGGAGACCAGGGGCTGCTCTGGGAAAGGCATCTGCAGTGTAAGGGATGGCAGGGAGGTATCCAAATTCCCCTCCCATGGAACTTCTGGTAGAATTTCTGCCTCAGCCCCTGCCCATGTCTCTGCTGACTGGAGCTGTCCCTGCCAGGAGCTCTTTCCCAGTCCACACACCTCCTCCCTGCCAGTGCTCACAGAGCTCATCCCACCTGCTCAGCTCTGCCCTGCAGACACCTCCCAGCAGCAGGGCACTGCCCAGGGGCACCTCTGTGTGTACAGGTTATGATGGGACCATCAGCTCAACCCTGATGAGGCTGTGAAGGTGATGCTGGGGCTGTCTGCAAACCATGGGGTCGTCATTTCTGATACACCAAATGTATTCACCTCTAAGTGGAAAAAGATTTGGAGTTTGTCTCCTCCAGAACCTAGAGTTTAAGTTTCACATTCAATTCCCCACCCAGACAAACAAGAGCAGGAGACTGAAAGCACAGGCTCCTTCCCTTCCAGGTAGCCCCTCCACTGGCAAGGCAAAAAAGGTCAGTGGCAACCTGTGTCCCCTTCTCTGCTCTCCAGCAGGTCCTCAGATATCTGCAGCCTCTCCACACCATCCCATCTCCCCAGGTCAGCACAAGACCCCAGCCCAGAGACAGAGCAGCCTTCCCTGAGCTGGAACAGCCAGAAAGGTGTTTTCATTTCTCATTCATGCCTGCCCTGCTGAGGACAGATCTCGGAAAAAGAAGATACTGCTGGTTCATTTATTTTACTTAAATACACCCCTCATATACACAAACCCTCTGGGTCACACAAGATGGGTGGACACTGAAGAAGGAAGGGATGAAAAATGACATTGCCTTGCAGACAACATCATCACAAGTGGAAAAAGAAAGAAAATAAAAGAGAAAAAATAAGGAAATAAAGGCTTGGAGTTTCATGTTGTACACTGGGAGTCATTTGCAGAGGAAGGTACGCAGTCTCTGGCTGCTGAAATATGCCTGATCAGTTTCTTCAGGGCATCTTTGAGCTCCTGGTTCCTCATGCTGTAGATGACTGGGTTCACTGTTGGAGGCAGAACTGAGTACAGCACTGCCATCACAAGATCCAGGGATGGGGAGGAGATGGAAGGGGGCTTCAGGTAGGCAAACATTCCTGTGGTGATGAACAGAGAGACCACAGCCAGGTGAGGGAGGCACGTGGAAAAAGTTTTGTGTCGTCCCTGCTGAGAGGGGATCCTCAGCACGGCCCTGAAGATCTGCACATAGGACACCACAATGAAAACAAAACACCCAAAGAGTAAAGAGGCACCAGCCACAATGAGCCCAAGTTCCTTAAGGTAGGAGTCTGAGCAGGAGAGCTTGAGGATCTGGGGTATTTCACAGAAGAACTGGTCCACAGCATCGCCCTTGCAGAGGGGGAGTGAAAATGTATTGGCTGTGTGCAGCACAGCATAGAGGAACCCACTGCCCCAGGCAGCTGCTGCCATGTGGACACAAGCTCTGCTGCCCAGGAGGGTCCCGTAGTGCAGGGGTTTGCAGATGGCAACATAGCGGTCATAGGCCATGATGGTGAGAAGAGAATACTCTGCTACAACCAAAAAGAGAAACCACAATACTTGAGCAGCACATCCAAAGAAGGAGATGGCCCTGGTATCCAACAGGGAATTGGCCATGGATTTGGGGAGAGTGGTAGAAATGGATCCCAGGTCGAGGAGGGAGAGGTTGAGGAGGAAGAAGTACATGGGGGTGTGGAGGCGGTGGTCGCAGGCTATGGCGGTGATGATGAGGCCGTTGCCCAGGAGGGCAGCCAGGTAGATGCCCAGGAAGAGCCAGAAGTGCAGGAGCTGCAGCTCCCGTGTGTCTGCGAATGCCAGGAGGAGGAACTGGGTGATGGAGCTGCTGTTGGACATTTTGTCTCTCCAGGCATGGGAACCTGTCCAAGGAAGAGAGATCACTGGCAGCTTAGATGAACATCTTGAAAGAAAACTCAATGTTTCTCACAGAAATGCTCCAATCATCCTATTCTTTGGAAGTACTTTCATTCAGCTCCTTTCTAGAGCTCCTTTGCTTGTTGAGTGTGTGGGAGGAGCTGTGTCTCTGCTGTGCGCTCCAGAGGACACAGTCCTGTCCTATGGTGGAGTTGGGCGAGGATGAAGTTTTCTTACTCAGATGTTAGGTCAGATGAGGGGAGTGTTCTTTTGGGGCAAAATTACTCAGCATTTTTACTGTACTCAGCATATAGCTCGGGAGAGGCAAAGGATTGGCTACAGCTTAGTGCCCAGTGAGTGGACGTGGTCTGTCCACCAGCTTTTTCCATCGCTTTTTTGTGCTTGCACCTCCTCGACCTGGAGCATGTTCACACTTGCATATTATCCCCCAAGAGAAACAGAGAAGAGTGGAGAAAAGGGAATTCACTTACCGAGGGCAGATCTGGATGACAGGAGCCACAGGGTCAGTGTCTGAGCGGCAGCTGAACCCCACTCCCCAGCCAGCTGAGGGGAAGAGCAAGCGAAGCATGGACAGGAGGGCAAGGGAACAAGTAGTGTCAGCGTGATTCTCTGCAAAAGGACACAAGGTCACAGAGAGAGTACAGAGGTGATGCTGGAGCTCTCTGTAAACAGATGCAGAGGGAAGCTGGGGTTGATGATGCTTCTCCAAAATCTTTACACCTGTCAGCAGAACAGCTGAAGAGGCTCAGACCCCCATCCAAATCTGAAAGATGAATTCAAATCTGTCATTCATCACCCAGAGAACCACGGGCAGAAAACTCAAAGCTTGGAAATGCCCTGGGGGTGATCTGGAGCTGTGAGCAGCCCTGACCCCTGAAGCACACTCTTGACAGCAGGAGGACCCTGCTCTGCCCTGCCCTGCCCTGCGTCACTCCTTCCACCCACAGCTTCTCCCCGCAGCGCCGTGGGGAGCTCCCTGGGCAGGCTGAGTGCTGACCCTGGTAGGTGGCAGAGCCCCTGCACCGGACCACAGCCCCCTGCAGTACTGGGACCCTGCTCTGAAGGACAGCCCTGGGCACCCCTGCCTGCACAAATGGCTTCACACCCTGCAGCCCTCCCCAGGAGAAAGCAGCCGTCATGTCCTGCCCTCTGACAGTGTGGCAGAGTATCCCTATTTTGGAGCATGTCCTTCTTCACAGTAAAGAAACCTTGAGAGCCATCCTGCCAGATCCTAGCTGCAGCAAGATGTGCTTGGTCTAGGAGACCCCTCCAAGACACTCATGTGCATTGCCCTGCAACCAGAGACTTACTGTGTTAAGAACGGTGTAGATTTCTCCCGCAGTGAGCTCTCAGCATCTTCCCACCCCAGGCTGCCTTTAACCTCTCTCTGCCTCGCTCCTCTCCCCTCGGTGCCTGCAGGCAGTGCCCTCAGCCCTGCTGCGCTTTGCAGAGGAGCTGCTCCTGGGCAGAGCTGTCTCTCGGCAGCGCTGCCCCCTTGCCATCAGCTCCCTCCATCCCAGGAGCCCAGCCCAGCTCAGCAGCACAGGACCAGCCCAAGGCACCACTTGCTCTGCCCCCTCGGGGCTCCCTCCAGGTGTCCCTGGGGCTCCAGAGGAACCTGCTGTGAAATAGGATGAAGTCATCCTTGATGTTCCTTCCCTGATCTGGGGAGACACACTTCTTCCCAGCACTGTAATTTCTCCAAATAGTCTGAGTCCAAGATTCACCTTTTCATGTCCCATCATTAGACAGGAATCCAAGACAGTGACCAGTAGGGACCTCCTTTACCTCTGCTGAGGGAAGGCATTCAGCTGAGTCAGTGAGGCACCTCATTCTGGGTCTGTAGACCTGGGGCTGGAAGGGGACTCAGCTCCCTCCCATGCCTGCCACAAATCCAGAGTTGGTTGGATTCTTCTTGCATCAGGTGTTCAGGTGGACACAAAATGGGCAGCTGCACATGAAGTCCTTGTCTCAGCTCCCATGGCAATTACTGGAGATGGAGCCCAGGAGTGAGGTGTTCAGAAGGAAATACCTGGTGACACCTGAGGTGACCAGGATGCATGCTGGTACCTGTGAGCTCTAATGGAGCAGTTCTTAGAGACAGGGCAGCATCTGGGAGCATCGCCTTGTAGGCAGGTGGGAAATGTCTTTGGCTGTGTGAAAGGAGAGCAGATGACCGAATTTACGACCACTGAACCTGTAACTGTTCCTGATGTCCAGCATCCCATAGAGGTATCCAGGTGACCAAACGGTGTCATGTGCCATAGGAAGGAGCTCGTCTCTCTCTTCACCACCAGCTGTATTTTCTACATGTCCTGTGGATATAAGGGCACTTCTGTCAAGCGCATCCCTTCATTGCCCAACCAAAGTCAGGGCAGATGAATCTTAATTTAATTTCCAAGGAAAGGTCCGTTAGCGCCGTGTGAGATGCCAGGGCTCTCCAGCACAACTGCATGCGGCTGACACAAACAGCACAGGTCCTAGAACAGAAAGCCCCTCCACATTCAGACCAGGCATGACAGGGGGCACCCAGGGCATCTCAGACAGATCTGGTGTCTTTGGGCCAGTGACTGAATCCCAGTACTGCAGTGGCCTCAGGTGTGTCCCTGCACTATCCAGTAGATGCTGGGCAGTGCGTGAATACCAAGCACATCACACCAGGGCCTCCACTCACAGAATCACAGAATCAATGAATAGCAGAGGTTGGAAGAGACCTCCAGACATCATCTAGTCCAACCCTCCTGCTAAAGCAGGTTAACCTAGACCATGTTACACAGGACATCATCCAGGCGGACTTTGAATATCTCCAGAGAAGGAGACACCACAGCCCACCTGGGAAGCCTGTTCCAGTGCTCTGTCACCCTCAGAGTAAAGTTCTTCCACATATTAAACTGAAACCTCTTCTGTTTCAGTTTGTGCCCATTGCCCCTTGTCCTGGCACTGGGCACCACTGAGAAGAGTCTGGCTCCGTCCTCATGACCCCCACCCTTGAGATATTTCTATGTGTTGATGAGGTCCCCTCTCAGTCTTCTCTTCTCCAGGCTGAACAAGCCCAGCTCCCTCAGCCTTTCCTCCTAGGCGAGATGCTCCAGTCCCCCCATCATCTTTGTTGCCCTTCTCTGGACTCTCTCCAGGAGTTCCTCATCTTTCTTGAACCACGGAGCCCAGAACTGGACCCAGTGCTCCAGGTGGGGTCTCACCAGGGCAGAGTAGAGGGGGAGGAGAACCTCCCTCGTCCTGCTGGCCACACTCCTCTTAATGCACCCCAGGATGCCATTGGCCTTTTTGGCAACAAGGGCACTCTGCTGGCTCGTGGTCAGCTTGTCATCTACCAGGACTCCCAGGTCCATCTGGGCAGAGCTGCTTTCCAGCAGGTCAGTCCCCAACCTGGACTGGTGGATGGGGTTTGATCTCCCCAGGTGCAGCACTTGACACTTGCCCTTGTTGAACTTCATCATGTTCCTCTCCGCCCAACTCTCCAGCCTGTCCAGGTCCCACTGAATGGCAGTGCAGCCTTCCAGCGTATCAACCACTCCTCCCAGTTTTGTGTCATCAGCAGACTGGCTGATGATACGCTCTGTCCCCTTACCCAGGTCACTGATGAACAAGTTGAACAAGACTGGGCCGAGTACTGAGCCCTGGGGAACTCCACTAGCTACCGGCCTCCAACCAGACTCTGCCCCGCCGATCAGAACCTTCTAAGCCCTGTCGTTCAGCCAGTTCCCGATCCACCTGACTGTCCACTCATCCAACCCACACTTCCTGAGCTTCCCTATGAGGATGTTATGGGAGACAGTGTCAAAAGCCTTGCTGAAGTCAAGGTAGACAACATCCACCGCTCTCCTCTCATCTACCCAGCCGGTCGGTCATGCCATCATAAAAGGCTATCAGATTGGTCAGGCATGATTTCCTCTTGGTGAGTCCGTGCTGGGTACTCCTGATGATCTTCTTTTCATCTGATTGCTTGGAGACGACACCCAGAATGAGTTGTTCCATCACCTTTCCAGGCACGGAGGAGAGACTAACCAGCGTGTAGTTCCCTGGGTCCTCCTTCTTGTCCTTTTTGAAGACTGGAGTGACATTGGCTATCTTCCAGTCATCAGGCACCTCTCCTGTTCTCCATGACCCTTCATAGATGATGGAGAGTGGCTCAGCAATGTCGTCTCCCAGTTCCTTCAGCACTCGTGGGTGCATTCCATCGGGACCCATGGATTTGTGGGTGTCCAGCTTACTTAAGAGATCCTTAACCTGATCCACTTCAACCAAGGGAAGGTCTTCCTTTCTCCAGGCTTGCTCGCTTACCTGCCAGGACTGGGGAGCCTGAGGGCCAGCCTCGGCAGTGAAGACTGAAGCAAAGAAGGCATTCAGTAGCTCTGCCTTCTCTGTATCTTCTGTCACCAGGGCACCCACTTCATTCAGCAGTGGTCCCACATTTCCTCTAGTCTTCCGTTTGCTGTGGATATACTTGAAGAAACCCTTCTTGTTATTCTTGACATACTTCACTAGATTTAACTCCAGGTGGATCTTGGCCTTTCATGTTGCTTCCCTGCATGCTCTGGCAGCGTTCCTGTATGCCTCCCAAGTGGCCTGACCCTCTTTCCACATTCCATAGAGCTTTCTCTTTTCTTTGAGTTTTACTAGAAGCTCCTTGGTCATCCATGCAGGCCTCCTGCTTTGTTTACTTGATTTCCTACTCACAGGGATGCACCGATCCTGAGCATGGAGGACGTTCTGCTTAAATCGTAGCCAGCTCTCTTGGACTGCCCTACCTTCAAGAGCCCTAACCCAAGGAATTCTTCCAAGTAGGATCCTGAAGAGGCCCAAGTGAGCTCTCCTGAAATCCAGTGTTGCAGTCCTATTTATTGATCTGCTTCCACCTCTCAGAATCCGGAACTCCACCATCTCGTGGTCACTGCAGCCAAGCCTGCCCCCTACCTTCACATCCTCAACCAGTTCTTCTTTATTTGCCAGCACAAGGTCCAGTAGCACTCCTCTCCTTGTTGGCTCCTCCACCACCTGCGACAAAAAGTTATCATCGATGTTCTGCAGGAACCTCCTGGACTGTGCACACCTTGCCGTGTGGTCCTTCCAGTTGATATCCGGATAGTTGAAGTCTCCCAGGAGAACCAGGGCCTGTGTTTGCGAGGCTACTTTTAGCTGTCTGTAGAAGGCCTCGTCTACTTCCTCATCCTGGTTGGGTGGTCTATAGTAAACACCCACCACAGAGTCACCCATGCTGGCCTGCCCCTTAATTTTTACCCACAAGCTTTCAACTTGTTCTTCATCTGCTCCCTGGTAGAGCTCTATACATTCCAGATGTATTCCAAGATATTGATAATGAATCCCGGCAGCCCAAAGAAACCCCCGGTGGTATCAATACAGGCTGGGGGAAGAAAGGATGGAGAGCAGCCCTGCCGAGAGGGACTTGAGGGTACTGATGGATGAAAAGCTGGACGTGAGCCGGCCATGGATGCTGGCAGCCCAGAAGGCCAACCGTACTCTGGGCTACATCAGGAGAAGCGTGGCCAGCAGGTCAAGGGAGGTGATTCTGCCCCTCTGCTCTGCTCTGGTGAGACCTCACCTGGAGTACTGCATCCAGCTCTGAAGCCCTTAGCACAAGAAGGACATGGACCTGTTGGAGTGGGTCCAGAAGAGGGCTACTAAAATGCTCCGAGGGCTGGAGCCCCTCTCTTATGAGGCCAGGCTGGGAGAGTTGGGCTTGTTCAGCCTGGAGAAAAGGCGGCTGCGGGGAGACCTGATTACGGCCTTTCAGGACCTAAAGGGGGGCCATAGGAAAGATAGGGAAGATCTTTTTAGCAGGGCCAGCTGTGAGAGGACAAGGGGTGATGGCTTTAAACTAAAACAGGGTAGGTTTAGACTGGATCTAAGGAAGAAATTCTTTACAATGAGGGTGGTGAGACACTGGAAAGGGTTGCCCAGAGAGGTGGTGGAGGCCCCATCCCTGGGAACATTCGAGGCCAGGTTGGATGGGGCTCTGAGCAACTTGATCCAATTAGCGGTGTTCCTGCTCGCTGCAGGGGGGTTGGACTAGATGACCTCTAGGGGTCCCTTCCAACCCAAAACATTCTATGATTCTATGAAAGCAACAAAAAGCAATGGTTTAGACAAGCAACAAAAGATGGTTTAGAAAGGACTCAAGCAGACAAACTGCTTTAACACTTGGGGAAACCCTGCCGGATGCACAACCTTCTCCTGGTGTGATAACATTGCATTTCAGGTTGGGAAAGATGGACAAAACAACACCTTCATGGGTTGATTTGATTGACTGATTGATTGATTAAAAAGAGCCAGTCAAGGCTGGCTGAGGGCCTTTCCTATCTTCCTGTTGCATGTCCTTTCCCTCCTTTGTGAAATGGAATGATGATGGTGCACCATCTCATCTCCAGAGCCTCGCTGCCCTTGCTCACATCAGTCAGTGCGGCCATGAGTCCCCGCACCTCGGGAGCGGGACAGCCTCGGGGACCGCTCTGGCCCTCCTCTTGGTGTCTCTGGCAAGGGCAGGAGGTTTAAGAAAGAGCTGCCGAGGGAAAGGGCAGCTTTACCATTCCCTGGGAGGGAGGCGACACCGCTCTTCAGCACAGCCTCAACTCATCTCATCTCCCCCCGGGGCTGCCAGGACCCATGGCAGCTGCAAGGCCCTTTCCATCATGCCATGATGGGCTGGGGACATGGGGATGTGCTGGGACACGGAGGTTGGCTGGGGACAGGGAGATGGCTTGGGGACAGGGAGAATGGCTGGGGACAGGGGGATGGGTTTTGGCCATGGAGATGGGTTGGCGACAGGGAGACGGGGGTCAGAGCCAGCACAGCAGCAGGCGGGCTGGGGCATCTCCCTCCCTGAAGACGTGTGCGGGTCCTGGACATGCGCCCCCATGGGACAACCCCCAGCACACACGGACACGCAGCCATGGGACACGACCCCAGGGGACAGGGAGACGGCTCTCAGGGACACCAGGGACACAGACACCACTCAGGCACTCATCCCAGCTTTATTGGTGGAGCCAGGGCCGCGGTGGCGTGGCGGCACAGACGCGGTGGTTCCCGGGGCGCCGGGGGACACTGGCTCCACAGGCGCCCAGCGCTGGCGTCAGCTCAGCGG
>JADKXX010011110.1:0-10397 GCA_017310255.1 Butorides virescens | reverse complement strand
GCCACAGAAGTGTGCCTGGGAAACGACTGAATTTACTGTAGATGACAGAAATCCCCATAGTGAAGGGGCAGATGCCCCTTGGAGGCAGACCTCCCAGCTGATGAGCCTTGTAGGGAGCAGGGGGCGGCACACGGTCAAGTACTGATTGTAGAATGTGGTCATCAATTCTAAATACTCAGTCCATGCAAAAGGTGCAGGAAGCAATTCTAACACCATGCCTTCCCCAGTCGCAAAGCTGGCCACCAGCTGGGGCAGGGTGGTGGACCTGTAGAAAATGTCCAGGGAAGACACATGCCCCAAGAAGAAACCCATGGGGGTGTGCAGATGCTGGTTTGCCACCACCGGCATGATGATGAGGGTCTTCCCAAGCACAGACACTATGCAGGTCACGAGAGAGAGGGAATAGATTTGCCTAGGGGCAGGGAACATTCCCCATGCCGTAGGTGTGGGGGATTCCATGATTGCCCTGTTGCCCTTTCTCCACTTATGAGGAAGAGTATTTGTTCAGTTTCAGTGGCTTGGCTCTCAGACAGACAAGTCAATGCAAGGACATTTATTTTGTTGAATTAGAGAAGGAGAATAGCTCCTTATTTTGCAGCAGCTGGGTCACACCAGTGAGGCAGCTAATGAAGCAGAAGTAGGGTGTCCACACTTCTTTGTGGACAACATTATCACAAGTTAAAAAATGAAGAAAAGAAAAAAAAACCCTCACTCAATAAGAATGATAACAACAAAATGAATAAAGAAAGCCTGGGCCTGTATTGAGTTACATTATGAGTCATAGGTAGAAGAAGATGGAAACTCTACAGCTTCTACACGTCTAGAGCACAAGTCTTACAAGGAGCGGCTGGGGGAACTGGGGTTGTTTAGTCTGGAGAAGAGGAGGCTGAGGGAGCCCTTATCGCCCTCTACAACTGCCTGACAGGAGGCTGTAGTGAGGTGGGGGTCGGCCTCTTCTCCCTGGTAACAGATGATAGGACGAGGGGGAATGGTTTGAAGTTGCACCAGGGCAGGTTTAGGCTAGACATTAGGAAAAACTTCTTCACAGAAAGGGTTGTCAGGCTCTGGAATGGGCTGCCCAGGGAGGTGGTAGAGTCCTTATCCCTGGAGGTATTTAAAAGAAGGGTAGATGGGGTGCTTAGGGACAGGGTTTAGTGGTGGGATGGCAGGGTTAGGTTAACGGTTGGACTCGATGATCTTAAAGGTTTTTTCCAACCAAAGTGATTCTATGATTCTATGATTCTGGAAATCATTCAGTTATCAGTTTCCACACTGCATCCTTGAGCTCCTGGTTCCTCATGCTGTAGATGAGGGGGTTCACTGTTGGAGGCACCACAGAATACAGACCAGCAACCACTAGATTCAGGGATGGGGAGGAGATGGAGGGGGGGCTTCAGGTAGGCAAATGTGGCGGTGCTCAAAAACAGGGAGACCACGGCCAGGTGAGGCAGGCACGTGGAAAAGGCTTTGTGCCGCCCCTGCTCAGAGGGGATCCTCAGCACGGCCCTGAAGATCTGCACATAAGATACCACAATGAAAACAAAACACCCCAAAAAGACAAAAGTACAGAATACAAGAAGTCGAAATTCCCTGAGGTAGGTATCTGAGCAGGAGAGCTTGAGGATCTGGGGAAGTTCACAGAAGAACTGGTCCAGGGCATTGCCATGGCAGAGGGGGAGTGAAAATGTATTGGTCGTATGCAGCACAGCATAGAAGAAACCACTTCCCCAGGCAGCTGCTGCAATGTTGACGCAAGTTCTGCTGCCCAGGAGGGTCCCATAGTGCAGGGGTTTGCAGATGGCAACGTAGCGGTCGTAGGCCATAACAGTCAGAAGAAAATACTCTGCTGAAATGAAAGAGACAAACAGAAACACTTGGGCAGCACATCCCCCATAGGAAATGGCCCTGGTGTCCCACAGGGAATTGGCCATGGATTTGGGGACAGTGGCTGAGACGGATCCCAGGTCGAGGAGGGAGAGGTTGAGGAGGAAGAAGTACATGGGGGTGTGGAGGCGGTGGTCGCAGGCTATGGCGGTGATGATGAGGCCGTTGCCCAGGAGGGCAGCCAGGTAGATGCCCAGGAAGAGCCAGAAGTGCAAGAGCTGCAGCTCCCGCGTGTCTGCAAATGCCAGGAGGAGGAACTCAGTGATGGAGCTGCCATTGGACATCTGCTGCCTCTGTGCATGGGGACCTGCCCAAGGAGGTAAAGGCAATGAGAAGTTAGGAGGAAAACCTATTCCAATTCTCATGGAAACCCCCCCCGATTGCCTTGCCCCTTTCAGGGGGACCTTTGTCAGGACTGTCCCTTAGTGCAGGCTGTAGGGAGCTCGTCTGTCCATCAGCCCTTGTCTCAGCTGCCCTTTTCTTGCAGCTCTTTTAGCTGCAGGATGCTCACACCCAGATGTTCACCTGAGGAGAAACTGGAAAGTTCTGAGAGCAGAGGAATCCTATTCCCTAGTGCAGGTCTCCAAACCTGTCCCCACCATCTCATCATACCTGAGGAGGATCTCAGCTCTCCCCATCCCAGCTACAGACACAGAGGGCTCATTGCAGCTGCCCATACACAGAGCATGAGCCACACTACCATGGCCTTAGCACTGAGTTGTTTTCTTTATGGGGAACAGCGAGTCCGTGGGAGAGCTGTGCCCTTCTGGAGGGCAGCCTACATCCCAGCAGGACCCCCAGGGAAAGAGTCAAAAGTCTTGAAGATAGAGTGTCCTGAAGTGAGGGTCATTGCCAGCTCATTGCCAGCCCCACATGCTGCAGTGCCCAGAGCCCCCAAGTAAGGTGGGGAGAAAGGCAGCAAGGACAGGAGGGGAAACACAGAGAAATGCCCCAGTGCTCCTGCCAAGGGAGGGAGGGGAGGGACAGACCAACAGGCACTCAGGCCTCTCTCCTCACTGTGGGTCAAGCTGCCAAGAAGAAGACTCATCATGAAACCCCACAACCCTGGTGGTAAAGGCTGTGGTGAGTTTGAGAGGAGGCCAGGAGGGTGCTCCTTGAAGGTGCCTGTGCTGCAGGGGATAGCAGGGACAGGCCAGAGTCCCCACTCCCATGGTGTTTCTGGGAGCAGCTCCCACTCCCTCCCTGCCCATGTCTCTGCTACCTGGATCTGTCCCTGCTGGGAGCTGCTTTCCTGTCCCCAGGTCTCCTCTCTGTCCATGTTCACAGTCCCCATCCCACCCGCTGTGTGCTCAGCTCTGCCCTGCAGACACCTCCTGGCAGCAGGGCACTGCCCAGGGGCATCTCTGTGTGTGCAGGGGGGGAAGGAGAAGCTCAAACAAGTCCTGATGAGAACTGAGCTCTCTGTGCCTTTTCCAGAGCAGGGGAATAAATTCCAGTCTCCCATTGCCCACCCAAGCCAACCAAGAGGAGAAAACTCAAAGCACAAACTCCTTTCCCCTTCGGTAATCCCCATAATGATCTTCCTCTTGATCGGCCCTCTTGGATATTCCCTGGGGGTATTCTGGAGCTGTAGGCAGCCCTGACCCACACAGCACCCTTTTGACACTGTCCTGCCCTGCCAGGGGTCATTCCTTGCACCCACAGCTTCTCCCTGCAGAACCCTGGGGAGCTCCCCGGGCAGGCTGAGTGCTGACCCTGGCAGGCGGCAGAGTCCCTGCCCCGGCACACAGCCCCCTGGGCTGCAGGGACCCTGCTGGGAAGGACAGCCCTGGGCACCCCTGCCTGCACAGCCACCCCAAAGAGAAGGGGGGGTGAACATTCTATCATGACCTTTCCCTCTGAAGGTGCAGCAGGGAAGCCCTGCTCTGGAGCACGTCCTCCTCCACACTAGAGAAGCCAGGACAGACATCAGTCATGGGATGTGCCAGCTCTGGGAGACCCCTCGAGGCTACACAGCTGAATTTCCCTGCTGCCAGAGACTTACTGTGTCAAATGCTGTGAAGATGTTTCTGTGAACAAGCTCAGCTCTCTCCTTCCACCCCAGCCTGTCTTTAACCCCTCTCTGCCTCTCCCCTCTCCCCTCGGTGCCTTCAGGCAGTGCCCTCAGCCCTGCTGCGCTTTGCAGAGGAGCTGCTCCTGGGCAGAGCTGTCTCTCGGCAGCGCTGCCCCCTTGCCATCAGCTCCCTCCATCCCAGGAGCCCAGCCCAGCTCAGCAGCACAGGACCAGCCCAAAGCAGCCCTTGCTCTGCCCCCTGGGGGCTCCCTCCAGGTGTCCCTGGGGCTGCAGGGGAACCTGCTGTGACACAGCCTGAAGTCATCCCTGATGTTCTCTCCCTCAGCTGGGGAGAGAGGCTTCCTTCCATCAGTGCCATTGCTCCTGTCAGAGATAGAGTTAGGTCTAAAAGCACCTTTTGTGTCTTCTTATTAGCGGGACACCCAGACAATGATAGGCAGGGATCTCCTTTACTGTTGCTGAGGGACAGGATTCAGCCGAGTCAGCTGCAGCATGTCACCCCGTGTTTCTATTGCTGGCACTGGAAGGGGACTCAGCTCCCTCCCATGCCTGCCACAAACCCACAGGAGGTGGGATTCCTCTGGCCTCAGTTCAGGTAGGCATGAAATGGGCACCTGCATGTGAGCTCCTTGTCTCAGCTCCTGTGGTAATTAACGAAGCTGTAGGTCAGGAGCTGGCTGTTCAGATGAAATACCTGGTGACACCTGAGGTGCCAGAGCCTGTCCAAGGCATGTGCCAAGCAACTGCACTTGTCCCTGTTCACCGTTGTCTTGGCAGCCTATGCTGCCCCCTGACCAAACGATGTCCTGTAGCGTAGGGAGAGCTCAGCTTCTCTCTGCCTTTCCCATCAATCCAATGGTAGTTTGGTTGGGTTTAACCTTGTTATGCTTATTCCTTATAATCATTCTGTAGATCAGAGTTTGGCAAAAAATGAAACAAAATGCATCAACCCAGCATGTAAAACGTACAAAGTCAAGTGACTCTGTGTGTAAAATGGTATCTATCAAGCATAAATTGTGACATTTAAAATAAACACCTTATGAAATAATTGGACTCTTACCGCTGATCTGCCATACGCCACATATTTATGACATAGAGGCAAGAGGCAACCATACCACCACTCTACCAGTCAACAAAGTGGATTGACTGCAGTCACAGGGTGGGGTGTGGTGGATGCACTCAACCCCTTGACCAGAGTGGTTGTTGTTTGGTGCAGGCTTCGAACCTGAGCGGTAGCCAGGCCCTGAACTCCTGGTGTTTCAATCTGTACTCCGAAAGCCCACAAAGGAGCAGAGTGACACCATGAGCAGATGAGCTTGGAACACCAATCATGTGATTGACACATGAACAACGGATGGCTTTCCCAAGACTCATTTATCAAGGAACAAAGACAGCTGTGGGTACAAGGAGCCTCATGCCTACCTTTTCCAATGCATGTAATTTGACTATGAGCCAACCGCTTTATCCCATGAACATGACAGCCTGAGTGAGCCTTCTCTGAGCTCTCCCTGCTAGGCAGCGTGGCTGCATGGTGGTGATCTGCCCTGGAGCTGGGACACCCCTCAAGGTTGCTCCTCAAGGCAGAGACCTTTTACCAACAGCAGATCATTGGTAGGCTGCCAGTATCGCACATAATCTTGTAGTACGGTAACTAAGATTTTGTCTGGTAAATTTGATTGCGTGCTGATTGATATTAATGAATCATTACTAATCCATGTTGCTATGCAGTACTAATTATTGTAAACTTTGTATAGATAATTCCATTAGACATAAACCATTGTCCAAGTCTGAGACTAAGATTGGACGCAGCTGCACTTTGGCTCCATAAGGAGTTTAGCAGGTAAATAGGTCCAGTGTGAACCCCCTGACTCAACAGTGGGGTTTTCCTTACCCTTTGCATCTCCGGTCTCTCTGAATCATTCTAACTGAATTCTAACTCAGTTTTCCTTTGTATGTTTCATCCATGCAGTAATAAGTAAAGTGAATTTTGCCATCAAACTTACTGAACCTTGGTAAACCCCTCTTTCCAGAAGTTGCCGACATCTGAGCCCAGCTCCAAAATTGCGAACGTCCAGGGATTTCTCCCACACCAAAGGGGCCACAGCCAAAACCTGTACCTGTGCCTCTGCGATACAGCCTACCTTACCAAAAGGCCCACAGACCCTGGGGCTCGGGGCTTTCTTCCCTAATCAAGGGCCTGACGTTCGCGCTCACTGGCGCCAAAGCCCTTGCCCCAGCCGGTCTCCAAAATTGCAAACATTCAGGGATTTCTCCCACACCAAAGGGGCCAGAACCAAAAGCTGTACATGGGCCTCCCTGTGCCATGTTGCCCAAACAACTCGGCAGTGCCACATCCACCCGGTGGTGCTGGGTCACGGGCTGGGCAAGGGGACCCCGGGGCCCTGTCCTGTGAGTGCCCCATCCCACAACCGGGGGACACAGGCTCCGCGGGGCGGCGGGCATGGGATGGGGCCCTCCTGTGTCCCCTGCACTGAAAGGGTGGAGGCAGTGTCTGTGGAAGCAGGGGTGTGTGTGATACCTTAAGGGTCAAAAGATCCCCAGATGTAAGCGGCTTACATGCATAGGATTTAGGCCTTATTGTCTAGTTTGCTGATGCTTTGCTAAAGTCAGTAGTGTCTAGTTTGGATGTTTTGCTAAAGTCAGTAGTATAGTTACTTAGTAAATTTAGAACCCTATTCAAGGACGGGAAGAATCGGGAGGGGATGAAGCAAAAAGATAATAACGGTTTGCCAAGGTTGCTAGACTAGAAGGAATGAGAACTAATAGACGCAGGAAGATTTGTGGCTCCTTAGGAAGGACAGTTTTTGATAAGAACCAGGAGTTTACCTTAAGAACTGGTTTATACCGACCCTGCAGTTTGGGCAAGAGCCAAGGAGCAACTGAGTCTGCGCAAGAACAAGAGGTTACTAGCGGTGACGAAGAGGAGCCATCAGCCTTCATCCCCACGACCCCTGACGACCACCACAAGGAGGCACTGAGCAAGCGCAGTGGGAAGGGATTTATGGAAATGACCTCATGAAACTAATTTTAATATGAAGTGGGGACAGGTTATGCATATGTATAGGCGTATTGGGAAACTTCATGCATATGTAACACTTTGCTACATATAAACAGGAGAAGTTGCCACGTGGAGGCGCGCACGACTTTGCTGGGACTGCCCCCGGTGCTGCCCAGCGCCGAGTAAACATACCTTCTGTACAGTCTTACAGATTGTGGAGTCCGTTTTCCACACATCGTGTGTGTGTGTGTGTGTGTCACTGTGGTCTGGGGAGGGGTGAGGGGCTCCGAGGTGCTTTGCAAGGGCTTCCCATCTGATCGGGGCTGCCCTGTATGAAGTGTCAGAGCCCTCTGCTGATGGCAGCTTCGCAGAACCTCAGCGCGGGGGCAAGAGGGGCTGGCAGCCACTCTGGGTCCAGCCAGCCCCGGGTCCTGCCACGGCCCCCCTAGTCCCATGGAGGCTGGGCTCCAGGGCTGTCCCCTCTCCGGGGAACACATCACCCCAGAAGCCCTGGCAGTGATATTGCCCTCCTTGTTGCTCCAACAGGAGCTGGCCGTGCTGGGCTGGGGAGACGCCGCTGGCCACAGGATCAGCCTTGGGACCCCTGCTCCTCTTCCTGCTCCTCATTTTCCTCTCTGCAGAGCTCATGGGAGGATGAGAATGTCCACGGATCTTCCTCATGCTGCTCAATAAGGAGCCCGGCCCTCACCAGCGCAGTGTCTTTGCTGGGTGCGCGTGGAAGGGTGGATGTGGCACCCGGCCCTGGGAGCAGCTCTGTGCCCCCCCTGCTCCTCCCTGCAGCCCTTCCTCCTCCCTTGCCCGCAGAGCCAGTCCCCTTGCCCTGCAGTATGGCACTGATCACAGGGAGCAGGTCCATCCCTGGCCCTGCATGCTCCCAGCAGCATCCCCTACCCAAAACAGGCATCTTGCCTGGAGGTGAAAGGCAGGAGCTGGCCCCTCTGGGGCAACCGTGCTGACCCCAGGGATGGGAAGGTGGGGGGTTGTGTCTACCACCAGGGCGCTGGGGGGGGTCCTGTGGAGACCCCATGGCCAGACTCAGCTCCCAGGGCTTTATGTTGGATGGAGACAGCATCCCGATGTCCCCCACCCACCGCCTCCCACCCATGTCCCCCCCAGGATCCCTGGGACAGCCTGGGGACCTGGGACCATCTCCACCTCCATGATGCCAGGGCAGCAGCCAGGGACAGAACCCAGTGCTGATGGGGTCCTGCCTGGGGGTGCTCTGAGCGGGGCCGGCCCCACAACCCCTGGGCTCTGTTCAGCCCCATCCCACTCCCCATGGGCAGTTTCACTGGGAAATCCCCACCAAAAGTGGCTTTTGCATGGGGCGGGAGGGGGGCCAGGGGAGTGGTGGGGTTGTGCAGGAGGGGTCAGGCAGCCCCCTGGGCACAGGGGGTGTAGCTCTGTGCCCAGCCTCTGTCCCTCACAGCCCTGGCAGTGCTGTGGGAGGGGGCATGAGACCCCGAGTGCTCTGCTCTTTGCAGGCTCTGCTGACCCCTGGGACCCCACGGTGGGAGGGACCCAAAGAGGGAGCCCAGTGGCAGGAGCAGGGGACATCCACGGGGCCTTGGTCACGTGCACCCTCTGGGCATCCACAGACAGATGCACACCCCATGCCAGACCCGTGCACCTCTGGACATGCACATCCCGGCCATGCACGCTGCTGCATGTGCACACTGGGTGGACAGGGATGTGCACGCCCGGTCCAGGACATGCACAACAGTTGGACAGACGCACACACTTGGTGGCCCCAAACACCCCCCCACCCGTTGGACAGCCACAGCTGGTGGACATGGATGGGCTCAGCCACGGGCCACCCACACTCCTGGGACATAGGTGGACACCGGGGACATGCACAGTCGGCACACAGGGACATGCACAACCCTTGTGTGATGCTTCCAGCTTTATTGATGGTGTTGCCAGCACAGGACCCGGGGCCACAGCGGTGTGGGGGTGTGGAGACTGTGGTGGCTGGGGGTCTTGGGGACACTAACTCCGCAGACGCCCAGGCCTGGGGGTTGCTCAGCAGTGGTGGCTGCGTGTCCCACGCCAGCATCGGCTCCTCCCATAAGAGTGCTGTCAGCTCCACAGCAACCGGGGCCAGGGGTGCTCCATCCCTGCAGCTGGTGGGGAGCCCTCTCCTGTGCTGGGGTCACGCACCAGGGCCATGGCAGGGCTGGGCATGGAGGTCACCCAGGGCAAAGCTGGGGGAACCTGGTCAGGGGTTGGCAGAGACGGGAAGGCTGGAGGGGATGGTGCGGGGTGATGTGCCGGGCTTTAATGGAAGGCATGTCAACAGGAGCCTGGGGGACCAAGGCAGGAGCAGGTGACAATGCCGCCCATGGGTGTCCCCAGCATTGGCAACGCTCACGGGACCCTCCTCTTCCTTGTGCAGTAGTAGACGGTCCTGGCTTTGACACCTGGGCAAGAAGCGATGAAGTGCGGCTGAACCCGACAATGCTTCCAGCCCCGGGCGGGTGGAACAAAAGCTGGCTATCTACTCCGAGAGTAGACCACCTATGTGAACCCAAACCCATCTGCATCTCCTCCTGTGGGCTGAGGCTGGATGGTAGCCATGGCGCCCGGGCGTGGCCAGGTGACACCGTGGGGCCATTGTGACGTCAGTGGTGAGGCGGGCCCTGTAACGCGCCCGTGTCATGAGGGCCTCGGCCCGGCACCCCTTATAAAAGCGGGACGGGGGGCACAGAGCCAGGATCCCCCCGCGGGACAGGGCGGCTGACCACGCCACTTGGCCAGCTCGCCATGGCCCGTGCCCGGCGCATCAGCTCCCGCAGCAGGAGCCAACGGCGCCGCAGCACCCGGCGGCACCGCAGCACCCGGCGGCGCCGGTACCAGAGCCGCCCTCAGCGCCGCCGTGGGGGGGAGGCGACACCGGCCTCTTAGAAGCCGCCGCCGGCCAGTGAGGAGCCACCGGCGGCGTGGGACACGCAGGCGCCGCCGCTGAGCTGACGCCAGCGCTGGGTGCCAGTGTCCCCAGCGCCCCGGCAACTGTGCCGCTGCAACACCAATAAAGCTGGAATGATTGCATGAGTGGTGTCTGTGTCCCTGGTGTCCCTGAGCGCCATCTCCATGTCCCTGGGGTTGTGTCCCATGGCTGGGTGTCTGTGTTTGCTGGGTTGGGCATCCCATGGGGGTGCATGTCCAGGACCAGCACACGCCTGCAGGGAGGGAGATGCCCCAGCCCGCCTGCTGCTGTGCTGGCTCTGACCCCCGTCTCTACATCCCCAACCCACCTCCCTGTCCCCAACCCATGATGGCACGATGGAAAGGGCCTTGCAGCTGCCATGGGCTCTGGCAGCCCCAGGGGGAGATGAGATGGGTTGAGGCTGTGCTGAAGAAGCAGTGTCTCCTCCCTCCCGGGGAATGGTAAGGCTGCCCTTTCCCTTGGCACCTCTTTCTTAAACCTCCTGCCCTTGC
>JADKXX010011109.1:0-10484 GCA_017310255.1 Butorides virescens | reverse complement strand
GGGGGAGCCTTTCTGTGCCCGCTGCAAGCAGCAAAGCCCAGGAGATGCCAGCGCTCCCAGGACAGCCCCTCGCACGCCAGGATGGAGCAAAAATGGCAGCGCAAAAGCCCCCGGAGAGCACGGGAGAGAGCCCGGCCCCACGTCACCCTGCAATTAGTTTCTCGGAGCGGCAAGAGAAATTACCATCATTTCGTGGCTCGTAGCAGAGCCCCCCCCGCCCCCAACCCCAGCTAAGCAGAAATGTTCCTAAGCTCCTCTGCCTGCTTTTCTTCCCCGGCTGAAAGGGAGAACTAAAGCAGTTCATGTTTCTCCTCGGTACCCAATAAGCAGCTTTGGATAACACCGGGGTCTTTCTTCTCAGGCAGTCATGCTGAAAAACCTCGCAGCTACCAGAGAATCATGTCAAGCATTTAGAGGCATCGATCCATTCAGCCCCGCCGCTGGCCCGCCGCCAAGGAACTAAATATTTTTTATTGCGCAGGCAAGGCTAAGGAAAAATATGAATGACTAACTCTGATTATCGTGCGCATTAAACCTCCGCGGGGAATACCCCCGACTTTATTTTATAGAGCGGGGGGGACCTTCCCATCTCCAGCGGGCCCCCTCCCCGCCCAAGGAGCAGGTTAATGATGCCCAATTCCTCTCTCCCCCCCCTTTAACAGCACTTTCCCTCCCGCCCGCCCCCGGCTCTCAAAAGGCCCATTTGTGGGCTCGGGGAGGGCAGGAAATCGCCGCAAAGCCGGGCTTTGTCCCGCCAGCTTTTCCCCGCCACGGCGGCTTTGTGCACCCCAGGGGCGGGGGGGGGGGGCTGAGCCCCTCCATGGGGAGGGCACCCCTCTACCAGCCTCTGCCCACCGAAAAATGCATTCCCCACCCTCTCCACCCACACTCAAGCCCTGCACCCAGCCGAAACGAGAACCAAACCACCGAGATGTCGGGGACACAAATAAAAAGCAGCCGCGCCGGCGGTGCCGGTCGCCCTCCACCACGGCTATTTAGCTGGTTAGTTAACTGCTTGACCTTCCAAGTCCCTACTTAACGCAGCGTAATAGCCAAACCCATCCCGACAGATTAGATGACCCAAGATAATAGAAGAGTGATCAGGAATAAAATAGCTTTCCTAATCGCCGAAGGATTTTTTAGCTCGGCAGCCTTGACTGTGGCTCATTCACGGGGCTTAGTCAATTGAAACCGAATCTCCAAGCTCTGCGGCAATCAAAAAGATTTAAACCAAATCTCATAACCGGCCCGGCGGAGGCGGCTCCGCTCGCCCCGGCATGACCGACAGCCCAGCAGCTCTTCCAGCCAGGGTGGGGGGGGTTTATCCTTGCCTTTTTGGGGTTTTTGGTTTTTATTAAATAGGCCCCGTGCAGAGGACATCCCTGGAGCTCACGCCCACAAGCCTGGTTTTTAAAACAACAGATAAAACCAAAACCACACAGCCACCAGAAACTGGGAAAAGAGGAGGTTAATGGGACTTACTGCACTTGAGTCTCGCTCTTTCGGAAGACGATGGTGTCGGAGGCGAGGTCACAGCCAGAATACAGACAGGCAGGAAAATAAAGCAAGTTAGAGTAAGTCTTAAAACAGGGAAAAAAAACCCCAATAATCTCAAAGCTCCTCATTGCACGGCCTCCTGCCTTAATTCCAAGCCTCTCCGGGCTCCCTTCAGCTTTGCTTTAAGATTCCCATCCCTTCCCACCCGGCTCCCGCCGCCTCCTCCCGCTTCCTTCTTGACACCACCATTTATTTGGAAAAACACAGAGAAAAGGGGAAAATGCCCCGAAATGCAACGGGAGCAGCACCAGCCCGCGGCTCTCGCACCCAGAGCCCCGGAGGCCCCGACCGCGCCAGCGGGATGTGGTTTGGCCATCCACGGGTACACCAACAGCCCCGTTTTCCCCGGGATCTCCCGGTAATTTGAATCCGTGCAGAAAAATGGATGTAATTGGGTAATTGCTACCAATAGTTTTTTTCTCACTGGCTTTCACAGGGAGGGAAAAAAAAAAACCAAAACCCAAACCCCCAATGCAGAGCCCCGGAGGCTGTCGGGTAAGAAACGGGCACGCTGGGGGGAGATCCCACGTGGAGACGGGCAGGGGGGTTGGGGAGGAAAATCTGCGACGCTGCTCGTTGGCAACCGGACTCATGCATATTTTTTTTTTTTTTTTCCCCTCGAAAGATTGCCTTATCCCTAGTAATAAGAAAAAACGAGTTTGCGAGGGAACATTGCTGGTTTCGAGACTGTCAAAAAAAAAAAATCTCTTGACAGCGATGGAGAGGAGGAGGAAGGCTCCTTCACCATTAAGGCAGGGCTGAACGGGGACGCAGGATTTGCAGCAAGACCAAAGCTTGCGAGGACTCAAACCCGCGTGCGGACCCCGGGGTCACACGTGCAAATCAACCCGACAGAGGTCAAGGTGTCGTTTCTCGGGGCCGTTTGCACCCCCTGCCCTAAAGGAGCAAAGAAAGGAGGAGGCTGGAGACACGTCCCCTCCTCCCCCACCATCCCCGAGACCTCAGCGCACAAGAAAAGCCGGGAAAGCTTTGGGATCGCCTGGAAAGCGCCACTGGGAACGGCTGCAAGAGCGGCGGCACCTCCCTGGGCTGCCCAGGCTGAGCTAAGGGGCTCGAGCATCATTTTGGGAGAGGCGCATCCCTACAAGCAGGAGCCTGGAGCCGCTCCCCGAGGGCTGGGGTGGTGGGAGCGGAGCCGTGCCTGGGCTGGGGCATTCCTAGCACGGTGGGACACGGCGAGGAGGGGCCCCCCAGGGACCGCAGCCACCCAGCCCCTCGCCCTCACCTCTGTGGTCCAGGTCGTGATGGTTTTTCTCATCCTTGACGGCGAGGTGTGCCTGGCTCCCCAGGGCGCCGAGAGCCAGCAGCCCCGAGCTGCTGCCGGTGACCGGCGGGATGCCTGGCGGCTGGAGGCCCGAGGGGTGCGGCGGGAGCTGGACCGGGGGCCCGTGGGCGGCGTGGGAGAGGTGCTGAGCCTGGAGCTGCTGCTGCTGCAATGAGACCACCCACCAGTGAGCCGGGGCGGGGGGGGGGGGGGGGGCAGCGGGACCGGGGCGGGGGATTGCGAGGCATCGAGCGGCGGCAGGAGCGGCGCCGGGAAGGGGCACGCGCGGCGTCATGCTGGAGGGCAGCGAGGTGACACCCCAGGGAGCTGCCCCCCCCCCCCCCCCCCCGGCCCCCTCGGCTGCCTGGAAGGAGAAGCCCCGTTAGCAGGAGGGATGGGGGGTGCCCCGGGGCCGATCCCCACCGCGGCCGGGGGTGCACGCACGTCACGCGCCCCGGGCCAGGCTGCACATCTTCAGATCAAGGCAATTCACATCATCGCTGCAGGTTCGGCCGGGTTAGCTTTTCAATAGATATTAAGCAAAAAAACCAAAAAAAAAAAAAAAAATAAAATACCAAAACCAACCCACCCAGGACACAGCAAGCGGCTCTGGCTGGAGAGCCAGCACTAAACCAGACCAGAGAAAGAAAACTTGAGCGTTCAGGACCCTCGCAGGCCACCTCAGAAAGGAAAAAGTTTTGTGTATTTGCTCAGGACCAACTTGAAGGCACCTGATGGCGAGGAGAAAACCACCCGCTGGGTGCCTATGCCCACCACCCCGCTGCTCCTAGCCCCCCCCGACGGCGGCTGGACACCCCCTGGGATGGGGATGGCCAAACGGCGGGTGCACCCTCTTCCCCCCATCGCCACCCGCAGCCCCCCCAGGCAGCTGCAGCCTGGCTGGGACGGTGCATGGCCCCCCCTCGCTGCTCCCCACCTCTCCTGGGGCTCGGGGGAGCCGCCAGCCCCGGCCACCCCAGCACGCACCCACCCAGCCGTGGGAACTGCTGGAAAATGGTGGTGGTTTGAGCTGGAAAAAGCTGAACTACAGCTGTGGGGAGAGGAAGGGAAAAACCAAACACGGCCCCTGCATTTCTACTTCCAAACTCGAAGAAAACAAGCTGGGATCTGCGGTGCTACCGGGCTGGTGTCACTTCCAGGAGCCCCAGGCCACCACTCCCGCGGCCACCACCCCAAGGACAGCAGTGGTCCAGCCAGAAGGGTCCCGGAGCTGGCACTCATGTTCCTGACCCTCCTTGCCCTGAACCCGTGGCCACCTTGAGCAGCACCCAATTTGCTGCCAGTGAAAGTTGCATTTGGGCAACTGAGCTCCAGCGGGAACTATGGGACAGGGGGGGACACCCGAGCTGCAGCGGAGCCCCCCGTGCCTCCACGGGGTCCCTGCAACCAGCTCGGATCAGGTTTTTTCCCTCCCTGGTGCCACCAAGCATGGCAGAAGCGGTCACCAAACCGAGCAGCTTTCTAGCAAGCTGGGCCAGGCATGGAAGAGGGTGGCACCACCAGCCCACGGCCCTGCACCCTGAGGTTCATAGGGGGCTCAGCTCAAACCACAGCAGGAAAACACCAAAAATACCTCCTGGGTATGGGGCACCCTACATTTCCAACACTTCCATCACAGAAACTACCAGCACATCTTCCCCAGCACTGCAAGGGGATGCACCCCAATCGGCTGGGTGACCCCAGCACAGCCTGAGGGGGTGGTGGTGGGGGGTGACACCCCAGTACAGCCCGACGGGGCAGCACCAGTTGCTGTGGCACAGCCCACAGCTCGACCACACTGGGAGAGCAGGAGAAGGGGGTTTAACCCGAGGGGTCCCACGCTCAGCTCCGCACAGGGCACAGCTCTCCCCCGTCGTGCACGGGAGGTGCACTGAGAGTTCTCCTCCCGCCACCAAGCAAGGGGGGTGCCCACCACCCCGCAGCCCCCCCATGCTCTGCTGCCAGGCCGTGCATACAGACCCACAGCCCCAGCAGAGGACCGAGGGCCGGGGCACCCCACGCACACACCCCCCCCCATGCACCCTGCAAACGCTGCAGGAGCCAGGACGCAGCTTTTCGGAAAAAAAATCCCCGCGCCGAGGCCGTGTCTTCAGGGGAAGCACCAGTTCCACCCACCTCCCGCCGCCGGGACCTATTTTAGGGGGTGGCAGGAAGGGGTGACTTGCTGTCACATGCTGTCGGGCGCAGCGGGACCGAGCAGCCTCTTGCCACCGGGTGCAGGGCAAGTGGGTGGGCGAGCCAGGGTGGGCGGGTGGGTGACCCAGGGCGCTGTTTTCTGAGCCTGGTGCGAGGGGAGAGGGAAATCCCCCGCCAAGATGCAACCCGGAGCCATCAGCTCAAAGCACAGCTTCTTCCAGGCAGCACGGCGGTCCCCGCTGGGGCAGAAGGCAAAATTGAGAAGGCAATTAGGCCTCTGCAGGAAAAGCATAAATCACTGCGTCCTCAAAAGCAGGAGCATTTGGGCTGCTCCATCCGCAGGGGAGCATCCTCAGGGTCTCCGTGCGATGGGGAGGGGGTTTCCTCAAACCAGCGCAGGCGAGGCAGGGCTGGGGGAGCACGGCAGGGGTCCCCAGCCCCAGGACGCTGCCAGCAGGTCCCTCGGCAGCGTGGAGCACAGTCCCGGCCTCCTCGCCACGCACGCCTTCCGAGATCAATCCCTCCGACACCGAAGCAAAAAGAACAGAGCCCGGGCTCTTGCTGAAATCAATGCGGCTCTTTACAGTCCCAGTCTCACGTGATTTCCACCCATTTAAGCGAGAGGCAGGGCTGGCCATTCCATCAGAGCCCCAGCCTGGAGAAGGGCCCGAGGGCTTTCCAGCACAGTACACTCCTCTCCCACAAGCTTCCCAGCAGTGCCCGTCCCCGGGGGGGGGGCTGGGAGGCAGAGATCCCATGCTTTATCCTCAGCAATCTCCGACTTCCCCGGTGGGCAGAAGTATCCGCACTGCGTAACGTTTTCCCCCCACCGGGAGCCTTCCAGCCCGGGCTGAAGACCCCCCACAGCAGCCCCAGAGAAGGGGGGCACGGTGTCAGCAGCCCCCAGGGACCACGCCGATGGCACGGCCGTCAGGAGGCAACGCAGCTCCACCACGAGCAAACGCAGCAGCACCCAGTCAGGGCAGAGCGGGGAAGGCAGAAGAACCCTGAGCCCTCCAGCGGAGCGGAAAACTGCCCGTTTCTTCCTTTTTTTTTTTTTTGTTCCTTTTTGTTTTAAGCTGCCAGCACATCCATCCATCCATCGGCGAGCTGTGCACGGGGTCCAAGCCACCCCGCAGCAGCCCCGCTCCGTCGCAGGGGAGCAGAAACAAAGATGAAGACAGAACATCCCACCACGGCCTGCGGTAACGTTTAAAGGTGTTTTTCTCCCCTTTGGCAAGCAGGAACCGGTGAGCAGAATCCATTTGGAAAGTCTCCTCGATGGGTAGCTCCGGTCTGAAGCCTCGTCCCTCCGTCCAGCGCCAGCAGCTCCGTGGGGTAGCAAAGATCCCATCCTGGGGCTGCAGACCTCTGTCCTGCGGGAAGGAGCCGTGCCCCGGCCGGGTGGCCAGATGACGATGATGATGATGAGCTGACGATGATGATGATGAGCTGACGAGGCTGGCACGTGTCCCCGCAGGGGTGCTGGAGGATCCCCAGGCTCTGCCCGCCACCGCCTCCGCCGTCCTTCCCGGCTGCATCGCTCCACCGTGCTCGTGTCCACCAGCCCGGGGAGCGGTCGATGCACATTCCTCCTGCGCGGCGCTCGGGAATCACGTCCTGGAGGCTCCATGGAGGGGGATAAAACCCTCCCGGGATTTGCGTCCTGGAGGCTCCATGGAGGGGGATAAAACCCTCCCGGGATTTGCGTCCTGGAGGCTCCATGGAGGGGGATAAAACCCCCCCAGGATTTGCGTCCTGGAGGCTCCATGGAGGGGGATAAAACCCTCCCGGGGCTCCACGGCGCAGAGAGGGACGCAGTGGAGCTCAGCAGGGCTGCTTGCTCGGTGCCTTCTCTGCTTGAAAAGCCCACCTTCCCTCCCCTGCCCCCCATTCCCTTCCCTGAAAAAGGTTGTTTTTAAAAACCACATCACGTGTGGGCTTCTTGCCAACAGCCCAGGGATGGGCAGGCTGCAGGAGCTCTTTGGCCGCCTTCGCCACCCAAAAAACACCCCCGCACCCACAGCCAGCCACCCTGGGTGGGTGCCCCACGCCTCAGCGAGCAGCAGGGACAAGACAGGGCGCTCAGTTCCGAACAGGATCACAGTCCAGCCTGACAAAGCCACGCACACCGTGCGAGGACTTGGGGCAGCCTTCTGGGGCCAGGGACGCCCAAGTTCAAGGGCAAGCTCAGACCCACCGGGGCTTCTCCTCCGCTGGGAGGACCCCAAACCGGACCGAGGTCCCTGCAGAGCCCAGGACACCAGCCCGCAGCAAGGGGCCGAGGACAAAGTGCTGCAAACCCAGCCCCGGGTGACAGCGGGGACATCGGCCCCCGGGGACGGGCCAGGCTGGTTGGAGATGCGCAGGCACCGAGATGTTTCCCTTCTGGGGTCCCTCGGCGTGGGCCAGACAAATATGGTTAAGATATGAAGGAGGTTACAATTTATGAGAAAGGCTGGCAAGGAATATCTTGTATGTAGAGTGTTTTTAATTGGATTATGTACATCATGCTTCATGCCTTTGTTAACCGATTTAATGGTTCACCACTTAAGTTCACCACTTGCGTTAAATTTAGTAAAGTAGTCTAATCATTTCCAGAGCTATAACCAAATCAAGGGCTCAATTTCACAGAAGCCTGAAGCAGAGGAACTGTGAGACAATGGCCTAGATGCATAAAATTAACAGTTCTTGACCTCAAAAGGGGCCAAAAAAAAAAAATAATTTAATGATTTGGTTTTTTTTGTGCCTGTCGGTTTTGCTTGCAGCACCTGCACCAAGATGTTGGCGCAGTTTTACGAAGAGAGGCAGCTCCTCCTGCTGCAAGGCAGGGCAGGGGCTGGCGGAGCCCCCCTGTCCCCCACCCCGTGTTGGTGGCCCATCCCCGTGGGGTGTGGGGTCCAGGCACACCCCAGCACGCTGCCCTTTTCCACCCGAGAAATACAAACACGCACAAGCGACCTGCCCCACGTGAGCAACCCTACGATAACAAACCCCTGCGCGCGCACCAAGGGGAGAAATTCTGATTGCTGGAAAAATAAAATAAAAATAAAAAAAACCCAAACAAACCCAAAAAACCCGAACCCCCTCTCGGTTTCACGCCTCGGGGGCGCCCGAGCAGGTGCAGCAGCCTCCGTGCAGCCCCAAACCAGCTCGGCATGGCCGGGGCGAGCTCTGCCCTCCTCGCCGAGCCATCGAAGCAAGGCGGTGCCGCTCGCCACCCCCTGCCCGTGGCCACCCCGGGGCTCGTCCTCGAGGGGGGGGATGCTCCCCGCTCCCCGTCCCAGCGCCCGTCCTCGAGGGGGGGGATGCTCCCCGCTCCCCGTCCCAGCGCCCATCCTCGAGGGGGGGGATGCTCCCCGTCCCAGCACCCCCGGCTCAGCCCCCTGCTCTCCCGGCTGCCCGTACTCCTGCCTCCTCAAAGTTCGTCAGGCGCAGCGATTAAACGCCTGGCTGCTTAATCACAGGACGACACTCGCTCTGATCCGAGGAAGCAATTACCTTGAAAATGGGGGTCACGGGCCCCGCTCATTTACCTTAATTGAATTCCAATATCTGCCTCTAGCTGCCTGGGCTCCTGCCTGCCACTTGAAGCAGCTCAAAGCCCAGCGCTGCCCCCGCCACGGAGGCACCAGCTCCCAGCCCAGCCCGCCGGGGAGGTGCGAGGTGCGGGCAGCGGCGTGGTGCTGCCCACCGCCCCGCCGAAACGCGCCCCCCGCGCCCCCACCGCTTCCCAAGCCCCACCAGCAGGGATCCGGCTGCAGCCCAGCCTTTCCTCGGCCCCCAGCACGTCTCTATGCTTAGTGCTACCCAGAAGAACAGCAAAAAATGTATATAAAAGCAAGTTAAATGCAGAAAGTCACAAAGATCCTGGAAGCTTATGAAGGAAGCGCAAATAGTTACTCAAAAAAACAAAAAAAAAATGAATTAAAAAAAAAAAAAAAATCAGTATTTTTGGGAAAACAAACACCAAAACCCACGGGAGCTCCGGAGCCACCTCCCCAGGACACCGGCCGGGGACGCTGATGTCCCGGGGTTCAGGGAGCTCCGGCAGAGCGCAGGTTTGCTGCAGGGCTGAGGCTGTTGCATCGATTAAAGAGACAAATAAAAAAAAAATAAAAAAATCGTTAAGTCTTTACCAACCGCCCGAGATCTGCGAAAGAGAGCCCGGTAAGACGGGAGCGGGTAAGTCAATGCATGGAACAACAACTCCGCCAAAAGTTTACAGCACATTTCACATCAACAGCACACGCAGAGGCACGCCTGGGCTCAGGGGGCTCCGGGGGGGCTGCCGGGCACCCGGCCCCGCTCCCCAAATGCTCACGGAAAACATCAAATTGGGCTGGTGGAAGCCCCCGGTGCTGCATTAGCGCCCGGGGAGGGGGGGACTGGGCCACCCAAGTGGCGGCTGCCACCCCCCCCGCCTCGCTCGATGCTGGATTTGGGGGAGTTTTGGGGGAGTTTTTGGTGGTTTTGGGGGGGGGCTGCGAGCCGCCCCTCCTTAACCCCGCCTGAGCGCAGGATTGCCTCTGGTTATGGTAAATGATAGGAATAAAAGGGGTATACACACGGTGAGAGGCAGATTGGGAAGTCCACGTACCCCGATGATAGCATTCAACTCCGTCATCGTCACTTGCTTGGCACGCTCAACAGCCTGTGCGACTTGCTGTTGGTGCTGCGGGGACAGAGGGCACAGGGGCCGGGTCAGAGCGGGCACGGGGGCCTGGCCCCCCCCCCCCCCCCCCCCCCCCACACCCCCCCCCCCCCCTTTTTTTTTGCTTCTATTTTGCTGGTGAGAGCAGCAAGCCCGGGTGCAGCTCCCCACCGTACAGACCCCGGGGTGCAGGGGGAGCCGGAGCAGCCCCACGCAGCCTTTTTTGCTCCACGGGCTGAGCACAGACCCCCACGGCCGAGCAAAGCCCCCCCCTTGGGGTTCGCTCTCCCCCACCCTGAGGGTTTTGCAATGCACATGCGGGATCTGAGCCCCGTTTCTCACAGGGCACCCCAGGGCAGCCCCGCACCCCTAAACCACAAGTTTGGTGGCAGCAGGTCCATGCTCCCTCACGGGAATCCCCCCCCCCGAGGGGCAGAGCGCTGCCTTCCCGGGGAAACCCCCCCCCAGGAGAAGCAGCACCCACCACCCGGGGTGTGAAAGCAGCCTTACCTCTTGTGACAGAAAAGGCATGATCTGGGCTAAAATCGTATTCAGTCTTTTAGCAATTTCTGTCTGAAAAAAGGGAAGGAGGGGGAAAAAAAAAAAAAAAAAGGCAGCAGTTAGTGCCGAGCAGCCTCCCGCGGGCTGCACGAGGCTTCCCAGCAGCGGCACCGCACGTCCCCTCCCGTGCACCCCCTCCCCGGCCCCTCCCGGCCGCACAAGGGGAAGCGGTGACTCCCAAAAGCGGCAACGAAAGCGCCTTCGGGTGCGCTCCGCGCTCCTCCCCAGCCCCGGGGCACGGCCCCGCTCCCCAGGACGCTTTGGTCCCCT
>JADKXX010011104.1:0-29987 GCA_017310255.1 Butorides virescens | reverse complement strand
ATGCTAAAAACTAAGATACATATCAATTTCATCATTGTTTTGGTTACCCTTGCGCAGACTCAGTTGCTTCTTTGCTCTTGCCCAAACTGCAGGGTGTTCTTATCAAGAACTGTCCTTCGTAAGGAGACGCAAATCTTCCTGCACCAGTTAGTTTGCACAATGGTTAGCAAAACATTTGAGCACTATATATCAATTTGGTTCTCTGGGCTATGTAGCAATCTAGACAATTATTATGCAGCATCTTATCTACGAAGATTCCCTTAAGCCCTTCTCTCACTACTGCGTAACGATTCATAAGGATGCATCCGAAGAAACCTGGACAAGCTAGAAAGATGGGCCTGTGTGAAACTCAAGAAGTTCAACAAGGCAAAGTACAAGGTCCAACAAAGAACACCTTTGGGGTGTATTTTGAGACACTGGAAAGATCTGGGAGGTGATCCTCTGATTTAGAAACGATTAATTGAATATTGCAATCATTGGTGGCCAATGTATAGGTTGGAAAGTGTGGTGAAAATTGCGTTTGAGTTTCATGACAAGGGGATTTGCTGACCGCGATGACTGGTATATAAGAAGCAAGAGAAGGGTAAGCGCCCCCCTTCGCAATTGCCCTTGAGTCTCATATTTGCAGCTGCTGGATGGATGTTAACTGGAGTGATAATTGTACAATTTATGTTAAAAGTCTATTATCTTCTTGTGTGTGTATGTTTGTTTGAGACACAGCATCGCTGTGAAGCGACTGGGAGTCCTGATTTGCGGTTCTGTAACTCCACGAGGAGCGGAATGTTTAAACAGTGAAGTTTGCATGTGGGAAGAAGCATCTAATCCCAGAAGTTTGGGACTTGTGGTAGGGAGACTGGGAGAAAACTATAGAGGTTGGCAAGAGAAGATTTGCGTGGAAGATTGATAACTACGTGTGAACGAGCTGAGTTAACTCTGGTGTGACTGGTGAATGAGTAACTGAGATGATATGATCGTAAAATGAGTGGGAAATCTGGAGAACTGTGCATTTCATTGTGAAAATGAATGTGAATCCTCCTTAACTAAGATTTGCTTTGTGAATTAAAAAAAACAGCTGGAGGAGGAAAAAGATCAAATGAGGAATTTGCAAATTGCTCTTAAGGAGCAACTCCTTGTGAATGCTGCCCACAAGTAGCACACAGACCCCCCCCCGCCTATTTGCCCTGTTAACGATCTGCAAGTGGAGAGAAAAACCAGAAAGACCCGAACTACCCTTGCTGCGACCCTTAATTAAAACCGAATGTAATTCTGAAGATCTTACACTCAAGCTAGGGAATGAAGAAATAGAATTTTTAAGAGACACAGGGGCTACTTATTCGGTACTGAATACATGCAAAGGGAAATTTAGTAATAAATCAGTAAATGTTGTTGGTGCGACAGGGCAAAAAGAAAATTGGCCTTTCCTAAAGCCGCTAAAGTTCAAATTGGGAAAACAGTGGGTAACTCACCAGTTTTTATATATGCCTGAATGTTCATTACCATTGTTAGGATGGGATTTATTAAGCAAATTAAATGCACAAATAACTTTCAAGGATGGAGAAATTATGTTACTAATACCAGAATCAAAAGCCATAGAGGCAAGAGTATTTATGTTACAGGATTCCCCCAGAGAAGAACAGATTCCATAAGAAGTGGAAAATGCAGTAATTCCTCTGGTTTGGGCAAGCGGAGTTCCGGGACGATCCAAATTGGCAGAACCGGTAAAAGTGACTTTAAAACATGGAGCTAAACAGGTAAGATAAAAACAATATCCTGTTAAGTGGGAAGCTCAAAAAGGATTGGAGGAGCTAATTACAAAATTTCTAGAGTATGGGCTACTGGTAGAATGTGAATCAGAATATAACACTTCCATACTACCAATAAAGAAATCTGGAGGCAAAGAATATTGATTAGTTCAGGATTTAAGGGCCATGAACCAAATAGTTCAAGACATACACCCAGTAGTGGCTAATCCGTATACTTTACTGACCTCTTTAAAGGAGGAACACAAATGGTCTACTGTGCTAGATTTAAAGGATGCCTTCTTTTGCATACCTCTGGACGAAAAGAGCCAAAGCGTATTTGCTTTTAAATGGGAAAGCCCCACCACGGGCCACAAGGATTTAAAAACAGCCCTACAATATTTGGGAATCAGTTGGCAAAAGAATTAGAAATATGAAAGAAAAATACCACTTGTCAAATTCCCGAACCCAGCAGCCCGAATGAATTGAGAGCTTTTCTGGGGATGATTGGATGGCGTCGGCTTTGGATTCTGAACTGTGGCCTGTATGTGAAGCCACTATATGAGGCTTTGAAAGGATCTAAAGATCAATATTTGATTTGGACACCTGAATGTCAGAAATAATTTAAAGAACTTAAAAGAGCATTGATGATGGCCCCTGCATTGGGCTTACCTGATCTGACCAAACCTTTTGAGCTTTTTGTACATGAAAGGCAACATCTAGCCCTCAGAGTGCTGGCACAGCGGCTGGGATCCTGGAGGCGACCGGTGGGATACTTTTCCAAACAACTCGGCAACGTGAGTAAAGGATGGCCGGGATGTTTGCGTGCTGTGGCAGCAACAGTTTTGCTGATCCAAGAAGCTCAAAAGCTGGCCATGGGTCAAAAGATAGTGGTATATGTACCACACATGGTAATAACTGTCTTAGAGCAAAAGGGGGGTCATTGGCTATCCCCCAGCAAAATGCTGAAATACCAAGCTGTCTTACTGGAACAAGACGATGTGGAATTAAGAACCACAGCAATTGTCAACCCAGCAATATTCTTGTCAGCAGAAAACCCGATGGGAAACTTAGAGCATGACTGCCTGTTAACTATTGAACAAGTTTATTCCAGCAGATCAGACCTGAGAGATGAACCCCTGGAAAATCCTGATCTGGAATTGTTTACAGATGAAAGCAGCTTTGTGCAAAACGGAAAGCGAATGGCTGGATATGCTGTTGTCACCACCACCAAGGAACTGGAGTCAGGGACCCTGCCTGCAAATAACCTCAGCACAGAAAGCAGAGTTGGTGGCTTTAAGGCAAGCCCTGCTAATGGCAGAAGGACAGAGGGTAAATATCTGGACAGATTCTAAATATGTCTTTGTTGTAATCCACGCTCATGGAGCTATTTGGAAGGAAAGGGGATCGGCCCAAGGATCCCCGATAAAGTATAAAGAAGAAATTCTCCAACTTCTGGAAGATGTGCAGAAACCAAAGGAAGTGGCGGTAATGCATTGCAAAGCTCATCAATTCGGACAAACAGCTGTGAACATAGGTAATCGATTGGCAGATAAAGCTGCAAAGGGGGCTGCATCACAAGGGATCCTTGCATTAGTACCAGTAAAACAGATAAAAATTCCAAATTCAAAACCAAAATGTAACAGATTGGATGATCAATTAGCAGAGCAATTGAAAGCATCACAGAATACGGATGGATGGTGGGTAACGCCAGAAAACCAGGTAATAGTAACCCCGCAAGTTATGATAGAACTTGCAAAAGAAAAACATGAGCAAACACATTGGGGTGTAGCTATGGTTTCAAGTTTAAAGGCATCTGTAGTATGTGTAGGGATGACAGGATTAATCAAATCAATAGTAGCTAAGTGTCCAATTTGTCTTAAAAATAATCTCCTGAATCAAAAGAAACCACCTTTAGGGGTAACAAAACAAGGAAACTCTCCCAGAGATTACTGGCAAATTGATTTTTCTGAATTACCCAAACAAAATGGATGTATTTGTTAGTATTGATTGATACGTTTTTGGGATGGCCAGAGGCTTTCCCTTGCCACACCAACAAAGCTAGGGAAGTAGTTAAAATACTGTTGAAGGAAATAATACCAAGATTTGGGGTGCCAATAGGAATGTCCTCTGATAGAGGACCACATTTTGTGACAAATGTGGTTCAACAAATTAGTAAAATTTTGGGTATAAAATGGGACCTGCATACCCCCTGGAGACCACAATCAAGTGGGAAAATTGAGAGGATGAACCAAACATTGAAAAGACAAGTAAGTAAAATCTGTCAAGAAACATCTTTAAAATCGCCACAGGCCTTACCATTAGCTCTCCCGAGAATTAGAATTCAACCGAGATCAAAGGATGGTATAAGTCCATATGAAATTCTATATGGCAAACCTTACCAGACTCCTCTCATCCCAGGGGATATGAAGGTAGCAGGGGAAACAGATTTGAAAATGTATTTAATTTCTTTAGGAAAGACGCTTGGAGCCCTCCGAAAACACATAGTGCTGACCAGATCACTTACCTTGGATATGCCTGCACATCAGTATCAGCCAGGTGATCTTGTATACATAAAGACGTGGGACTCTGGATCACTGCAGAAGTGGAAAGGACCCTTCCAGGTACTGTTAACAACTTATACTGCAATTAAAGTGAAAGGAGTGGAACCATGGATGCACTACACCCGAGTGAAGAAGGCCCCTGCATGGAAAATCGTCAATAGAGATCCAGAGACTGCAAAATTGACTTTAAAACATGTTTAAAAGGGGGGGATATCATTGCAAAACATGGGAAAAATGGATTCTAATCTGGAGACTGATGATGATGGGAGCACTGTTTAGAGTAAAGGCAAATCCGTCAGGAGTGAGGGCAGAGAGTAAGAATTTGTTGTCAACAGAAGCAGCACAGTCAATGTACCTCCCAAAAGGAACTTCAGAAGATAATTTGATGGTGGGGCTGGGAAGAGAGTTTGCTAACCTACGAAATATAACCCAAATAACTGCATGCCTCCCAATCCCGAGAGCAGTGGGCGAATCAGTTCCATGGGGAATCTTAACAACTAACCTGAGTAGCGAGAAACTTGGAATCAATAACATAGATTGTAATCGAATCCCTGCTGTTGGATGGGTACAGCCAGCAGAACTATATATTCAGATGATCATTAATGCAACAAGGGGATGTGGAGATCAAGCTAAACAAAAGACGGTTGTGTGGGATTCAGTATGGTCAATGACCATTTTATCTCAATTTCAGTACACGGCTAAGGCTTCCTGGTGTTTTATTTGGGATGGTGATCAGTTCTTGACTCTCCCAATTACTGACAGGGAGAGTATCTCCTGGGAGAAAGAAGTCATTGTATCCTGGTGGAATTGTAAAAAGGTATATAATTGTAGCACAGTCAGTAAGGAAGTACAAGATATTCCACCCTTAGCAGCTGCATTGAAGCATGGATGTTGGTGTAGAGGACTCAGAAGTGATTTACAACTGACTGATACGTACAAACACAAGGGGGGAACAGTGTTTAATTGCGAAAAATCTACAATTCCGAGTCCGGGACATTTAGTTTGGGCAATGAGTGATGGAACCTGGTCTACCCACCTACCAGTAAATGGAAAGGTGAAACAAATAACTTTAGGAATGCCAACCCTATGTCCAATCTGGAAAAAGGCTCCCTTTAGAGGGAGCTCTGAAAATTAAAATTAATCCGAACACGGAGATCACAAATTGATGATGCAAAATGGAATGAACCTTCAACAGGAGTAAAAATTGGATGGGCTTTAGAATCTTTATTGACTCCCTTATCAAGCTACAGAAATAGGGCTTGGTTGTATAGACTAACTGGTCAGGTAGAGAAGCTGGCTAGCGTAACGAGCAAGGGATTCAAACAATTAAATTTACAATTACAGGCAACCTCAAGGATGACCTTACAAAACAGAATGGCCTTGGATATGCTCTTGTTTGTGGAAGACTGGCTGAGTGAGACTGGGCATGATTTAGTCCTATTCGACAGCCCCTGCTCTTAAGCAGATGTGGGCGGAACTATGACCGGAAGAGAAGGTGAAGCCCCTCCACTGGACAGATGATCTGTCCCAGTCACAGTAGTGATGTAGGCATGTGTATAATGGTGTTCTACCAATCACAGTGTGACATGTGTGTATGTTATTGTTTTCTGCCTATATATACTTTTGTTAGCTGCGCAATAAAGGAGAACGACCTTTCTCATATTGAGATTTCATCGTTACTCCATGCCGGCTTCCCCTTCTGACATCTGGTAGCAGAGGATGGTTCAAGGCTGACGGTTACCGGCTCTGATATCAGAGCTTAGGTGGACTAAGTTTCTCTGAGACTGTGGTAAGCAGCAAGAGGAGGTGAATTGGGAAGCAAGGCATCTGGGAGAAGTGTTCGACACGGATCGAGTTGGCCGCTCGACTCCCAGCATTGTTTAGAGTAAAGGCAAATCTATCAAGATTGAGGGCGAATCAGTTCCATGGGGCATCTTAACAACCAATCTGAGTAACAAGGAACTTGAAATCAATTGAACATGATCTGAATTTACTGGGACAAATAGAAAAAGATACCCAAGGAATTCAACAAGATATTCAAGAAAATTGGCTAGACAAAATTCTCAGTGAGTTAGGATGGAATTTGAGTTCCTGGCTAAAATCCTTGATTAGTACTGTGTTGCTATTGTTAATAATATTCTTAGCAATCCTACTTATTTACTATTGTCTAAAGAAGGAATTCGCTAAGAAGACTGCCCTCAACAGGTTAATCATACAAGCAGTAGCCAAGGGACAGTATTTGAATGATTCGATCACAATGCTCCCCCCATCATGTAAGAAGTAAATTGAATCGTTAGCAGTGAAATGTTGATTTAAGATGGAAGTATTGAAAAGATGATTATTTCAAAACTTCCAAAGGGGGAAATGATACCTTAAGGGTCAAAAGACCCCCAGATGTAAGCGGCTTACATGCATAAGATTTAGGCCTTATTGATGTTTTTGCTAAAATTCAGTAGTGTCTAGCTTGCTGTTGCTTTGCTAAAACCAATAGTGTCTAGCTTGGGTGTTTTTCTAACAGTGTCTAGCTTAGATGGTTTTTTGAAGTCAGTAGTGCAGCTACTTATTAAATTTAGAATCCTATTCAAGGACAAGAAGAATCGGGAGGAGATGGAACAGAAGGATAATAACGGTTTGGCTAGACTAGAAGGAATGAGAACTAATTGATGCGGGAAGATTTGTGGCTCCTTACGAAGGACAGTTTTTGATAAGAACCAGGAGTTTACCTCAAGAACCCTGCAGTTTGGGCAAGAGCCAAGGAGCAACTGAGCCTGCGCAACAAGAGGTTATTAGCAGTGATGAAGAGGAGCCATCAGCCTTTGTCCCCACGACCCCCGACGACCACCACCAGGAGGCAGTGAGCAAGCGCAGTGGGGGAGGATTTATGGATATGACCACCTGAAGCTAATTTTAATACAAAGCGGAGATAGGTTATGCATATGTATAAGCATATCGGGAAACTTTAATGCATATATAATACTTTGCTACATATAAACGGGGCAAGTTGCCTCTTGTAGGTATGCACGTTAGGTGGAGCGATCCCCCGTGCATCCGGCGCCGTGAATAAAGAATGCCTGCCTTTTAACAGGTTTTTTCTTCCTGATTTCGTTGACAGTCCTGCACCTGGTGCAGGGCAATACTCAGTATCAATATAGGCTAGGGGATGAAAGGATTAAGAGCAGCACAGCTGAGAGGGACTTGGGTATAGTGTGTGCTGGCAGTGCTGAAGGCCACACGTACTCTGGTCCGCATCAAAAGCAGCGTGGCCAGAATGTCAAGGCAGGGATTCTTCCCCTCTACTCGGCTCTGGTGAGACCTCATCTGGAGTACTGCATCCAGCTCTGTAGCACTCAGCACAAAAAGGATGTAGACATGTTGGAGCAAGTCCAGAGTAATTCGGAAGTAACTGGAATGGCTGGTTAAAATAATAATGTTGTCCAAAGTGGGAAAACTTTATCCACAGGCATTAATTGGAACACATATCACAGTTTAAATACAATGCTCAACAACATAAACTTACATTAATGATGCTAGCATTGGGAGCAAAACTCATTTAGCACCTGATATATAAAGTTTAAAAAAACCAGCCTTCTCCTCCACAAAAAAAACCTAAAACATTCCAAAACCTCTTTCAGTCAGCTTTTTTTGCTTGCATAAATCATATGGTTCTTGTGTCCTTCTGCAGAAGGATTCCATTTCTAATCTGGAGCTGAGCTGGGTGAGGTAAAGACCACTGTGGCCACAGCCCCAGGTAAAGTAGAGCCAGTTTTAGTGAAGTTTTCCATTTTACATACGCATTTCTGCTGTTTGGCATCTACCAATTTTTGAGGCACCACTCCATAGTTGAATTATCTGACTCCACCCTGGGGAGTGCTTACCCCACTTGGCTCAACAACTCCCTGGAGCAGAAATCACATTAAGACTACACTAATCAGAGAAAATAGATTTCTCACTGAGCTTTACTCACCTTAATATGGCAAAAATTGTTTTTCAATACTGGCTCAGAGCTTCTATTATGAAACAGGATGAGAGCATTTAGCAAGCCTTGGGTTGTTGTCTCACACAACAAACCATAAGATCATAGCTTGCTAGCTCTTTTATTTCAAATGAAAGCAAATCCATGAAGACTCCTTGAACAAGTTAAGTCCAGATTTGAGTTATAAAGGACATAGCTGCAGGTAATGGACACCTGAATAGATAAGCAATGCTGAAAGGATGAGCCCTTCTGCAGCTTTATCAAAGTAAAGTGATGTTCAAAGTTGCATACAGACCAACTTTTTCTGCCTGAGATATACCATGCAGTTACATTTGTGCAACATACACATTTCCAAAAATTCAAATATTTGATTTTCCATATTCTGGAGTCTTCTTTTAGAGCTGTTGCTTGAAGACTGTCTTTAAGTTCCTCCCCATAGGTATTTTAATTCATTCAGTGAGTAAAAATGGTATATTTCAAATATTTTCTATTATTCTGTGACTGGCTATAACCGAATAAAATTCAACACTACTAATAAATAGCCCCTTGAGATATTTTTTAATTTTCTAAAGAATTTTTATAATGTGTATGCACATTTTTCATGTATACACACAGTATCTCCATGCCTACAAAAGTGTTTGTGATGGAATAAATTCTCTCTCGTCCTGGAAGCCTTATCTTCCTGACTGAATTTTCAGACAGCACAATTTTTTCTAAACCCAGTATTAAACTCACTATATTTTACAAAGTAAATAAAACCCTTACTAGATGGCTAGCCAAGGTTATTACAGGCTGTCATTACTTTCCACACCCACCCGTCCCTTCAGATTAGGAAATATGACTGAAGAGTCAGTTGTCCTCATGTGCTTTTCGTAGAAGCATGGCCAGTGAACAGATGATGCCTGACCATTATCTTCATCTCACTCAGAGCACTTGGCTGCCATTCAGTGCAGTTACTTTTCTCTTGTTTATCCTTCCTCCGAGAAGCAAATGCTCAGATCAAAATGCCTCTTGATGTGACATACTGTGTAGTATTTCCACTGTGTGACTAAAATCTGCATGTGACAGATCTTGAAGCAAAATCTATTTTGCATCCAAAAAATAAGTATGTGCCAGAGCCATCACACTTCTACAGCCAACTGGAGACGCCACTGTATCTGACTTATGTGGTTTAGTGTTCATTTACAAAGTGCACGCATACGTAGTTGTGACCAGATTCCTGATAATTTCTCATAAACCACACATTTGCTTCATCATTTCCAGATCCTGCCTTCTCCGCCATTTCCTTGCAGGACGCTGAAGCACAGCAACACTTGGAATTCCACTGTGTAGAAGAAAGCCCTCTGGCTCGGACGTGACACTCCAAGCTCTGACTAGCACCTTCTCAACTCATAAATTTTCTCCAGTCTGATCAGCAAATTGATCTGCATCCAGCTCTGAGGGCACACCTGTGCCAAGGTCAGCTAATCAGTGATCATATAGATTGCGTGTGATTACCCTAAAGCAAACGGCAGCTGATTTGAATTAGTATGTTTGTCATCAATAAAAGAGATAGATTGATTTCAAATTATGTCATGTTTACTAGGCCTATATTACCAGGCTACAGAAGCTGTCCCCCTTCTAACTTGTTTATTAATCTGAGAGCTTAGTGGCTTGCTTCATCTGGTTTTTTTCCTTTTTTGCACAGATATATACATAAAAAATAATTTAGTCCTTCTTTTGCAAAGTGCTCCAAATGGTATTCATTCATTTTAGCACACACAGCAGAGCTCTAAGTCCTTGGAACATTACAAATGCTTCAACTAAAATCTTGCTCCACAGAAAATGCGAACACTTTTATGCAAACAAACCTCACCTGAGCAGCAAACAGCAATTCAGTAGAGTTTCTAAAGATGAATTCATAGGAATATTGTGGACATGAGTGATAAAAGGGAGTTTTAACAGCCACGGTGTATGTATACCTCTTGCTCTGTCTATTGGGCAGGACAAGGCTTCTGCACTGTTCAGAGGCTCCTGAACCCCCAAGACCATGAGTGATTGTAGCATGGGGTCCTGCCTAAATACAGGGGTGAGAAAGCCCTTCACCCGGTCTGGGACAGACCCATCCTTTCCGGCTGCTAGATGGTGCTATGCTTGTAACCTTTTAATAATTCTATTATGACTGTAAAAGCCCAATAAATCCTTTCTTTCCTATCCAAAGTTATTGTCCAGGGATGGTGAACTTCCTTTTCCTGGCTGTGTTAGAGGCAGACACTTTGCAGCAGCAGAAAGGACTCTGGATTAATAGAGGTGATTAATCCCTCTTCCCCTATTTTGCCTTCTTGCTCCTACATTGCCAACGGCTAATTTACTGTTTTATTTGTAGGAAGATCTACCAAACTGCCCTGCAGTTTTTAATCCTCCTTGTATTTATCTTTTTCATTCAGATAGTTAGTTTTAAACTCCAAGTTACTGTGTCACTGTGCAGGGATGTGAATGAGGGTGTCCGCAAATGATTTAAAGAATGATTTAATAAGTAATTCCAGCAGTCGTGAAGTGATACCGAAAACTGCTGTAGTGACATGGGAACAGTTTCAGTGTAGGGAATGGCACAGACAGCTGTCATCAAAAACCTGCACTCTAGAGGACTCAGATGTGTATACTCAATTGTGTGATGGCTAAATAAAATAATTTCAAATATTTGGTATGTCTTTCTGTACACTGCAGTGCCCTGCTGTTGACCTCATATAAATGGAGGATTTACAACCTTAAATTTGTCCTAAAACCTAGATTTGGTCTTTAAAGAACTGTCTTTCATCCAAAGAAATGTAACAGTGCATGTAAGTGAAACTTATTTCATAGTAATTAATCCATTTTTTCACTTGTCACTGCCTTCTCAGTTTTGATGTGCATCTGCACGTGTCCTGGTTTGGGCTGGGATAGAGTTAATATTCTTCACAGAAGCTAGCATAGTGCTGTGCTTTGGATTTAGTGCTAGAAGAATGTTGATAACACACTGATGTTTTTAGTTGTTGCCAAGTAGTGCTCAGACTGCTCAAGGACTTTTTGAGCTTCTCCTGCTCGGCCAGGTGCATAACAAGCTGGGAGTACAGCACAGCTAGGACAGCTAACCCAAACTGACCAAAGAGCTATTCCATACCATATAACGTCATGCTCGGGGGGGCTTAGTCAGTTAGTTGGTCGGTCGGTCGCGGGGAGAGTGGTCGCTGCTTGGGGACTGATCGCGGCTCGGGGAGTGATTGCGGCTCGGGACGGGCTGGGCATCGGTCAGCGGGTGGTGAGCAATTGCGTTGTTCATCATTCGTTTTGTACATTCTGTATATTTTGTTATCATTCTCATTATTACTATTATTATTATTTTCTCTTATTAAACTGTCTTTATCTCAGCCCTCGGCTCTAACCTTTTATTTTCTTCCCGATTCTCTCCCCCATCCCACTGAGGGGAGGAGGGGGAGTGAGCGAGTGGCTGCGTGGTGCTTAGTTTCCAGCCGGGTTAAACCACGACAGTCCTTTTTGGCGCCCAACGTGGGGCACGAAGGGCTTGAGATAACGACAGAGTAACCAGAGAATATTAAGGAATTTATATCTGTTAAACAGTTGTGGGTCGTGAATTGATTCATTTGTTCTTGATCTTAGTTTATCCAATCTGCACCATGCTCCCTCCTTTGCTGTACTTGTTAAAAGTTGGTGTTGGTTTTTGCAGTTTTTTGTGCTCTGCAGTGACTAAACATGTTTTGCTTGGGAAACTTGTTATTCAAACAATGACCTTGAGCTTTATCTGGTATTTGGGTTTCATGTCAAAGTCTGTACTGCACTTTGGGTACCACCTTGCGGGGAATATTAGCAATTACATAGGACTCTGAAAAGTTTGTTCTGGAGGAAATACAGAATGGCACTTTTTCTGCCTTCTTTGATGATGTTTCCTCCTTCATTACAATAGCTTTTCAGTATCTTGAACATCCTTGGATAGTTAAGTTACATCTATTAATATCTATTTGGAATATTGTTTCAATTTTGTCCAAAGTTAGTAAGCGACTGTCTGCCCCAGGGCTGGATAGTTATGATTGGCAGGGTATGTGGGGTAGTATGGGTAAATGCCTAGAACGATGGGCACCTCCAGTGTTTTGGAAATTCACCCCTGAACAAGTGCAGAATCCTGAAAAACTGGTAGAATATTTGGAAAAGGTATGCTGTCAACCTGGCAATTCTAGGCAAACACAAATCACTGCAATGTGCTGGGGTCTGGCCCATGCTTACCGAGCCCTGTTCAACATGATTCAATACATCCAAAGGGAACAGAAAGTCTCTGGATCTGATGACAAGGCCACAGCCACTGCAGCTACTCCAACCCTGGCCACAGGCAATGCGGCTACTCCGGCCCAGGCCACAGGCACTGCGGCTGAACCAACGAACCAACCCATGCCAGTCTCAGTTGCCCCTATAAAAAAGAAGAAATCTTGGAAGCAAAAGTCAACTCGTTTAGAAAGGGAAGATGAAAAAGTGGGACCATCACAAGAGGAGGAGGAAGAGCTCATAAACGAGACAGAAACCACCCGATCCCTATCCTTGAGTGAGCTGCGAGATATCCGAAAAGATTTCAGCCGTCGTCCAGGTGAGCACATTGTCACCTGGCTACTCCGATGCTGGGATAATGGGGCCAGTAGCCTGGAACTCGAGGGTAAGGAAGCCAAGCAACTAGGATCCCTTTCTAGGGAAGGGGGCATTGAAAAATTGGAAAAGGGACACAAATCCTCAGCCTCTGGAGACGTCTACTGTCAGCCATGAAGGAAAGATATCCCTTCAAGGAAGATGTCATATATTGCCCAGGCAAATGGAACACTGTGGAGAAAGGCATCCAGTACCTGAGGGAATTAGCTGTCCTGGAAGTGATTTATAGTGACCTGGACAATGTCCAGCTGCCCAAAGATCCAGATAGTGTCCAGTGCACACGACCCATGTGGCGGAAGTTGTTACGGAGCGCACCAACATCATATGCCAACACATGGGCAATGCTGAGCTGGGAAGCTGGACGGGGACCAACAGTAGATGAAGTGGCTAGCCAGCTCTGGGAATACGAAGAAAGTATCTCTTCTTCCCCCTTTCTTTCAGCTGTGGAGAAACTGTCCCGGCAGTTTGAACGACACGAAAAGCGTATGCCCTACTCCCCTCCCGTACAGACCAGTATCATCTCAGCCATCAGAAGTAAGTGCCCTTCTGCTCAAGGAAAAGAATATCGAGGGCACACACCACAGGGAACTCTGTGGTTTTACCTGCGTGACCATGAGGAAATGGGATGGAAAACCTACCTCGGCCCTAGAGGCACGAGTACGCGAGTTGCAAAGGAAAACAAGCACAAAAGGGGGCTCTTCCAAGAAACTTGTTGCTCCAATTCCCAGAGACTGGGTAGACCGTAGTTTTTTCAGACAAAATAGAAGGGCTGATCTTGATTCTGATTGTGATGAAGGAACTTCTGACTCATACACACAAACCATGAGCAACAGTGACCAGAATTAGAGGGGCCCTGCCTCCAGCCAGGTGGAGGAAAGGGACAACCGGGTCTACTGGACTGTGTGGATTCGATGGCCTGGCACGTCAGACCCACAGAAGTATAGAGCTCTAGCAGACACTGGTGCACAGTGTACTCTAATGCCATCAAGCCATATAGGGGCAGAATCCATTTGTATTTCTGGAGTGACAGGGGAATCTCAAGAGCTGACTGTATTGGAGGCCGAAGTGAGCCTAACCGGGAATGAGTGGCAAAAGCACCCCATTGTGACTGGCCCAGATGCTCCGTGCATCCTTGGCATAGACTACCTCAGGAGAGGGTATTTCAAGGACCCAAAAGGGTACCGGTGGGCTTTTGGTATAGCTGCATTGGAAGCAGAAGAAATTAAGCAGCTGTCTACCTTGCCTGGTCTCTCAAAGGACCCTTTGGTTGTGGGGTTGCTGAGGGTTGAAGAACAACAAGTGCCAATTGCCACCACAACAGTGCACAGGCGGCAATATCGCACCAACCGAGACTCCCTGATTCCCATCCATAAGCTGATTCGTCGACTGGAGAGCCAAGGAGTGATCAGCAAGACTCGATCACCCTTTAACAGCCCCATATGGCCAGTGAGAAAGTCTGATGGAGAGTGGAGACTGACAAGTAGACTATCGTGGCCTGAATGAAGTTATGCCTCCACTGAGTGCTGCCGTGCCAGACATGCTAGAGCTTCAATACGAACTGGAGTCGAAGGCAGCCAAGTGGTATGCCACAACTGATATTGCAAATGCTTTCTTTTCAATCCCTTTAGCAGCAGAGTGCAGGCCACAGTTCACTTTCACTTGGAGGGGCATCCAGGATACCTGGAAGCGACTGCCCCAGGGATGGAAACATAGCCGTACCATTTGCCGTGGACTGATCCAGACAGCACTGGAACAGGGTAATGCTCCAGAACACCTGCAATATATTGATGACATCATTGTGTGGGGCAATACAGCAGAAGAAGTTTTTGAGAAAGGGAAGAAAATAGTCCAAATCCTCCTGAAGGCCGGTTTTGCCACAAAACAAAGTAAGGTCAAGGGACCTGCACAGGAAATACTGTTTTTAGGAATCAAATGGCAACATGGACGTTGTCAGATTCCAATGGATGTGATCAACAAAATAACAGCTATGTCTCCACCAACTAGCAAAAAGAAAACACAAGCTTTCTTGGGCGTTGTGGGTTTTTGGAGAATGCATATTCCAAATTACAGTCAGATTGTAAGCCCTCTCTACTAAGTGACCTGGAAGAAGAATGATTTCAAATGGGGCCCTGAACAACAACAAGCCTTTGAACAAATTAAACAGGAGATAGTGCATGCAGTAGCCCTTGGACCAGTCCGGGCAGGGCAAGATATAAAAAACGTGCTCTACACTGCAGACAGAGATAACGGCCCTACCTGGAGCCTCTGGCAGAAAGCACCAGGAGAGACTCGAGGCCGACCCCTAGGATTCTGGAGTCGGGGATACAGAGGATCTGAGGCCAACTATACTCCAACTGAAAAAGAGATATTGGCAGCATATGAAGGGGTTCGAGCTGCTTCAGAAGTGATTTGTACTGAAGCACAGCTCCTGTTGGCACCTCGACTGCCGGGACTGGGCTGGATGTTCAAAGGGAAGGTCCCCTCTACACATCATGCAACTGATGCTACGTGGAGTAAGTGGGTCGCACTGATTACACAACGGGCTCGGATAGGAAACCTCAGTCTCCCAGGAATCTTGGAAGTGATCATGGTCTGGCCAGAAGGCAAAGATTTTGGAATATCGCCAGAGAAAGAGGTGGTGCGTGCTGAAGAAGCCCCATTGTATAACAAATTGCCAGAAAATGAGAAGCAATATGCCCTGATGGGTCCTGTCGTCTTGTGGGAAAGTATCGAAGGTGGAAGGCTGCTGTATGGAGTCCTACAAGACAAGTCGCAGAGACTGCTGAAGAAGGTGAATCAAGTCAATTTGCAGAGGTGAAAGCCATCCAGCTGGCTTTAGATATTGCTGTAAGAGAAAAATGGCCAATGCTCTATCTCTATACTGACTCATGGATGGTGGCAAATGCCCTGTGGGGGTGGTTGCAGCAATGGAAGCAGAACAACTGGCAGCGCAGAGGCAAACCCATTTGGGCAGCCGCACTGTGGCAAGATATTGCTGCCCGGGTGGAGAACCTGGTTGTAAAGGTACGTCATGTAGATTCTCATGTACCCAAGAGTCGGGCCTCCGAAGAGCATCAAAACAACCAGCAGGCAGATGAGGCTGCTAAGATTGAAGTGGCTCGGGTGGATCTGGACTGGCAACATAGGGGTGAATTGTTTCTAGCTCGGTGGGCCCATGATACCTCAGGCCATCAAGGAAGAGATGCAACATACAGATGGGCTCGTGATCAAGGGGTGGACTTAACTATGGACGCTATTGCACAGGTTATCCATGAATGTGAAACATGTGCTGCGATCAAACAAGCCAAGCGGTTAAAACCTCTCTGGTATCAAGGACGGTGGCTGAAATACAAATATGGAGAGGCTTGGCCGATTGATTATATCACACTCCCACGAACCCGCCATGGCAAGCGCTATGTGCTCACCATGGTGGAAGCGACCACCAGATGGCTGGAAACATATCCCGTGCCCCATGCCACTGCCCGGAACACTATCCTGGGCCTTGAAAAACAAGTCCTATGGCGACATGGCACTGAGTGGGTCTATCACATGCCCTATCATGCACCAGCCTCTGGGAAAATTGGATGATACAATGGACTGTTAAAAACTACACTGAAAGCAATGGGTGGTGGAACATTCAAACATTGGGATACACGTTTAGCAAAGGCCACCTGGTTAGTCAACACTAGAGGATCTGCCAACCGAGCTGGCCCTGCCCAATCAAGCCTCTTACGTACTGTAGAAGGGGATAAAGTCCTTGTAGCGCATGTAAAAAATATGCTGGGGAAGACAGTCTGGGTTACTCCTGCCTCAAGTAAAGGCAAACCCATCCATGGGATTGCTTTTGCTCAAGGACCTGGCTCTACTTGGTGGGTGATGCGGAAGGATGGGGAAGTCCGATGCGTATGTCAAAGGGATTTGATTTTGTGTGAAAACAGCTAATGAACTGAATTGTATAATGTTAATTGCTTTATAATACAGTATGTCATCATTTCTACTATTACTGTATGTCCTATCAATGGCATAGCAATAAGAATCGCCCAGATTAAGAAGAAAGAATTTTGAAGAAACTGAGGAAGTGCAGCGGATGGAACCACAACTGACTTCAGCATGCAACAACCCAACAGCAGACCCCATCTCTCCTGCCCTGAAAGACTGTTAGAACAGATGAAGCCCAAAACCATGGACTAAATGAACCCAATGGACATTTTAGAGGGATGGTCCATAGACTAAGGGAAGGTGGTGGTGATTAATTGGAATGTATTGTAAGGATAGGACCTAAGCATGACGTAAATGGTATAGAATAAGGGGTGGATACTGTCCTGGTTTGGGCTGGGATAGAGTTAATTTTCTTCACAGAAGCTAGCATAGTGCTGTGCTTTGGATTTAGTGCTAGAAGAATGTTGATAACACACTGATGTTTTTAGTTGTTGCCAAGTAGTGCTCAGACTGCTCAAGGACTTTTTGAGTTTCTCCTGCTCGGCCAGGTGCATAACAAGCTGGGAGTACAGCACAGCTAGGACAGCTAACCCAAACTGACCAAAGAGCTATTCCATACCATATAACGTCATGCTCGGGGGGGCTTAGTCAGTTCAGTCAGTCGGTCGGTTTGGCCGCGGGGAGAGTGGTCGCTGCTTGGGGACTGATCGCGGCTCGGGGAGTGATTGCGGCTCGGGACGGGCTGGGCATCGGTCGGCGGGTGGTGAGCAATTGCGTTGTGCATCATTCGTTTTGTACATTCTGTATATTTTGTTATCATTCTCATTATTACTATTATTATTATTTTCTCTTATTAAACTGTCTTTATCTCAGCCCTCGGCTCTAACCTTTTATTTTCTTCCCGATTCTCTCCCCATCCCACTGAGGGGAGGAGGGGGAGTGAGCGAGCGGCTGCGTGGTGCTTAGTTTCCAGCCGGGTTAAACCACGACAGCACGTTGTAGTAAAAGCTGGTTGATCACAGGAGCAAGTGAGGGCAGCAGTGGTGTGGGTTACAGTACAGGTTTTCAGCACATTCATAAACTCCCTGTTGATTTTGGCTACAGAATCTGGTTGAAATTATCCATTGATAATTTTCATTTTTATCATTTTCATCCCTAACCACAATAAGACAGCAGTAAATATCTACACCTTTTTAAATTATGGACAACTCACTGGTGCTTTTGTTTTAATTTTTATTGAAAAAAGACCTAAGAACTAGCCCCTGCAGGACATACTACAAATACATCCATTTGGTGAAATTTTCTTTCTTCTGGTTACATTTTGTGACCTTTTTGTCAGCCAGATTTTTAGCATGGTCTCAGTATGATCTTTAGTATGATCTCAGGAAGTCCATGAGAATGCTTCTACATGGCGAAGCTTGGGGACCAATGGCAAAAACTTTGAGCAGGCGAGGTAAAGATAACCCTGCTAAATGGCTACTTTGGACACATTTGTGTTCCTCAGCCAGCACATGAGATTAGCAAATGTCAACTGGGTGAAATGTGAGACAGATACTATGTCAGAATTTAGAAAGATTTTTTTCCCCTCACAACATCAGTTCTACTATTCAAGAATACAAAAGCTGTGGAAAATGGAAGAGCTGGCATAATCAGGCTACACCGGCCTTCCGCTTTTTGACAGAGATATTTTCAGCATGAGGATTAAGTACATGTATAATCACTTTCAGAAACAAACACCAGATTGAAAGATAATTGAAGTCAGCATAGAAACCTGCATTCAAAATCAATAATATATTTTTAATTCAGCATTACAACAGGCACCTTTCATTTGGATTTTTGATATTAACTATGATCTCTCTGGGCTGATGGTGGATTAGAAGCAGCGAAGGACATGACTTCAATTTCAAGTATGCCATTTACAGGGTGAGCAGTAAGGCAGAAGAAATGCTTTCTTGCTTATGAACTGTGCAGAATTGTCTGGGAAGAGTAGTAGTAAATATGCCAGTTCCCAGCACCACTCTTAGACTGACTTTCCAGAACAGAACAATACTTTAAATTGCAAGCAAAAAATATCTCTGCCAAATAATGCATATTAAATAATTTGACTTTAATTATAGCGCATTAGTTTTTTCTTTACTTTCGAGCTAGCTTAGAAAGTGCCTAGGAGACAACAGCTTTGCCTGAAATTCATCAGAGCATTTGGATGGATTGCCATTGATTTTAATGGGCTAAAAATGATCCCTTGCAAGGCATGATTTTAAATAATTTAAGGTGTGTTCTTTTATCCCTTTGGTATCAAAAGATTTCTTACTTGCATGCTTTTGTAGACCCCAAAGATTTGAGAACAATCATAACAGAACTAGCTAAGTTTAGTGACAGATACTGCAGAAACAATTAAAACCTTGGAGTCTTGAGTAGCTGAGAGAAAAGTTTGATTTCCTTTCATGTTCAAAAAGTCACTAAAATGAATTTGAAGCTGGTATTATAGAACCAAATGGCTTCTAAGTAAGAACCTCAAATAGAGGTAGTAGAATTTGACAGGTAGCATCAAATTGTTTCTGCAGAGCTTAAAACATTCATTTCTGATCATTTATGAAGAACAGTATTATAAGAATATGGAAGTGCCTTTTCAAAGTTAGACAGTGAAAAAAGCTTTAATATTTTAAGCTCATCCATGCAATAAATACCAAGAAAATTCTAATGTGGTATTGCTAGCCCAGAAGAGCCCAGCACTAGCTCAGCGGAGGACAAAATGAATTGAAGAAAATGCTTTTGATAATATTGGTGACCTTTAAATCTCTAAGGACACTCATAAAGATAGCATCAGCTTTTAGAAATTGTTTGCTTTCAAAGAAATTGCTGTCACACAAAACAGATAAATGGTGCTACCATTTCTCTATGTTATCCAACCAGGTAGTTTTACTGGTATTGCTGTAAAGGCATCATCACTCTATGAAAACATAAAGTAATATTCAAAGTTTCCCACTGTTTTGGAGAAAAAAGTGAAATATTACCTTGGCAAAAGGAAAAGCTGTAATCTAGAAGACATACCAGTTTTACATAGGCTGCACTTAATTCTGTGTCAACCTCAGCCATGAAAAACCAGTGATGACAAAGGCTGAAACTAGCAGATTTTTTCCTCTTTCACAGTCTTACTCCATTTGACCACTCCCGGCTCTGTCACAGCCAGCCGTTGATTTCACCTACCTGCAGTGTTTCTTATAACTTTAAAACAAAACTTTTGTTTTGCCAGTAGCTGGGCAAAAGTTATAAAGTAATGATGCATCCAATTATAGAAGAATTCAATAAAAAACAGTGCATGCAAGAAACTGTGGTATCTTCTGTTACTAAAAGAATTTGATGGAACTATGAAATTTTACTGGTTTTTTTTCAGGGCTGCACTATTTCTATTGTTAGTGATATATTTGGTATAAATAACTATAAATTAGTATATACTAAAATGGAAGCAGTAAATATTAAAAGGATTTTGATGTGCCTCTTCAAGAGGTTTTGTTCTTATCAAGTAGTCTCATATGACCCACAGTGCTGATTTTCAGGAGGAAAAACTACTGGCCAGAATCTTACTCCGTAACTCAAGCCATGACAGTCTAAATCTGCAAGACAGTGATTTCTGCCAATGCATTCACAGATTTGCAGGAAATCATAAAAAAATTCTAAATTCTACAAAACAAGTCTGTAAGTGGACTCGAGAGACGGTTCAGTCCATCCCCTATTTCACATCAGGGGAATGTACAGAAATTAGGCATCTACAATTTCAAGAAATGAGTCATAAATGCCTAGACTGAATTTGCACATATTAAAAATAGAGGAGCTGTTGTTTATGGAAGAAGCTACCTGTTCTCATGATTGAAGAAAATATTCTTTTCAATATAACAACATCCAAATATTTTGAAGTTCCCAAAACCATACAGTACACTTTAGCCCCCTCAGAGTTTGATCAAGACCTGATATTTGGAGAATTAGATCCATCTCTAATAATGCAAGCTGCCCATACAATAAAGTGCAGCATTAATGTTTGTGTACACCCCGTGAATTAGTCGATGTCTAGATTGGAAGGAACTTGATTCTTTTCCTCTTATTCCCTCATTTAGCCATGCTAAGTATTCCCTTCACTTAGAAGTGTGAAAGATTAACTTAGAGTTTCCAAAACACAATTAACCTTCAGGCTACTTGAATCAATGTCTTAAACGATGTAAGCAAGTAGGAAGGAATTAAACAAAATTACAAAAGCCCAGGCTATTAAGGGGCTTGTTAAAGGAATAAGAATTTCTGTGAGCATCACTCTACTTCAGAACTTTTAATTAGTTCTCTGTTTAAAGTATACCAAAGTGTGTATCAACAGTACATCAGAGATAGTTTTGAATTCTAATAGCATTGAACCATTAAATATTAGCCATCTAATCTGGTTTCCTCAGGAACCTCAATAGGACATAGTTTAAGGCTAGACCATCTTTCCCATATGGATGTATCTCTGTAAATTTGTTTCTGATAAGCAAGAATTACATCTAGGAACAGAGAAATATCCAGCAAAAAGACAAATTACTGTTTTTTATATAGTTGGATCTTCCAGCTTTTTACCAAAGAAATAATAACCCAGAAATTAATAGAAGCAGTATCAATCAGATGAACAGAATTCACTATTTTTTTGAAAGACATTATCAGATGCAAGATATTCAAGCATCGTCTATCTGAAGTACAAATCCCGAATTCCAGGATCTTTTAATGGGCTCTGTATTGCATCCTTATGACTCGCAAAATTTCAGAAGAAAAAAACAGCTTCAATAGTTTATTTAAAGAGTTGCATTGTGATTCCACTTTTTAAGTATATACTGCTATACTAATGAGCCCATGGGTTTAATCCCATATTATCTAATAATTTAGTAGAAAAGTTCTGCTTAAGTTTAATAACTGTTTGTGTTCCCTTAGGTGAACTAGTTTCCTCCTGGATTTTTTTATTGGTTTCTAAATTATGTGGCACAAAGTAACAACCTCTCTTTTCCTTTCAACAGGAATCCTATAGACCTTAATGAAGTTCTTCTGAGGACTAAAAAATTTTTCCCCACACTAATGAAAACAGTATGTGGCCTCACACTGCAGAGATTCAAAGGCAAAATCTCATAGAAAATGCTGGATTACATTTTTCCTCACCAATGTTATATTTTTAGCCTGTCATTGTGTCCCTGCAAATTTCTGTGTGCTTACGTTTTGAAAGAAGGGGGTGCACAGTGTACACTTCCCATCCACTTATGACCACGATGTCCCAAGTCAATATTAATGTTCAGAAACAGTAGTTTTCCACATTATTGTTATTATAAGCTGCATGGTAGAAAACGGATAAACTAATTGAAGATGAAAGACCAAAGGTCTGTGGGGAATACTGTCATGCTATCTCAGTGAAAGTCACATTTAGACTTGTAAATGACATTATTTCCTATTGGCCTTATTTTTGTAATTGTTTTACAGCTTCAATAGTAGGATTTTAATTTGACTTTATTAATTTTATTACTGTAAAATGCACCTGCTTTTGATACTAAAGATAAAAGCAGTTTTGGATCACTGTCTTGATAGGGAAAATGGGAGCAGGTTTCAGATTAAAGTTTTGACAAAAAAAATGACTACACTGTAATAAAATCATGTAGTGTAGGTATGTACATTATCATCTTTATTATATTATATATTATCTATTTTGTTACATTATTAGGACACCTACAGTAACTTGCATATCCCAATAATAAAGGAATAATAAAACTGTTATAGGTAGTTCTCTATGTACAATTTGAAAATAAAAATAGAGGTTGAATTTTTGACTGATTTCCCTGAAAAAAAATCTTGATTGCTTGGAAATATAACAGTATTCAGCTTTGGAACTATGAATTTATATAATGATACAAAATCAGTGTTTTACATATTTATAGGTTAAACAGAGCAGAAAATACTATCTTTTTGAAGATAAACTCATTAAAGTCAGTATTAAGAACTTGGGCATCTATCCTTTTTTGCTATAGTGATATATATCAATGGTTCTCAATTGATTTTTGTAGTTTTCAGTAAGCTAGTGTAAACTGCACCATCTTAGACACTGTGTTTTATACATGAATACAAGAAAGAGATTTATAGATATTTATATCTTTGGCACTTAATCGTCTGTTTTAGTAAAGCAATGAGTTTCTATGAACAATCTTGTATCTTGCATTTGAAAATAAACCAAATTTTATTAGCTGCCTTCTGGTATTAATAGCTAAATATGCTAGATGGAACTTTTCCATTCTGAGAATAGAGACATTTTACTGGTGATGTGCCAAGCCAAATTCAGTAGCCTGGTAAGGACTGATGCTTTAATGACATATACTGCCATCAAACAGCTGAATATTGCACTGTGTACCCAGTATTATGCTTAGAAATGTTTAGATTTGCTGTTGTCCACCAAGATACACCCAGGCTGAGTATGCTGGGTCCACAGTTAAATGGGGTGCAAATCTCCCCGATGCTCCTGAGCAGTTCTCAGTTCTTGTTTTAGACACAGCAGGGCTGGATGCAGGCTTCCTTGTTTCCTTTGGTTGTTCATCAATTTCTTTCTACAGCTGTTTAGATCTTTTTGTGCTGCTAGTGGGAGGGTATGAGAAATGAAGCGCAGCAGGTTCTAGGATGCTACTGGCAGGTGATTTTTTATCTTTAACTAGTAGAAGGAAAAAGGTGTTGAAATAAAAACATTTTAAAGATATAGCAAGTGATGGGGCTCTAAATACTGTACTTGGCACAATTCTTTGTTTAAACAAAGCCTCACAAGCAGCTATTCATCACATTCTTGGTCTGAAGAAAATTTTCTCTGTATACATTCAGAGGCTAGTGTATGTAGCTCGAAGTTTGCAAAAGTTATACTGATTTGGTGTCTATTTAGAACAAAAAGAGAAAGCATGATCTTTTCATTTATTCCAGACTAAATCAAGAGGAATGCAATGATTCCCACTGAGTTAAATCAGACTGAGACTAAAGACATAAAATAAACAGTGCTGAAATCATGAATTTTACTGATGATTACAAAAGACACTTGACCCCTTGGAAATATTATATCACAGGCAAGCCCTCGACCCTAAAATGCATATTTAACCAGTCTTCTAGGACAGATTTTATATATTTAAATTCAATGTTTGGGTAAAACAGTAAAGAGAAAGCAGAGTTCTAGCTCTCTTATAGATTTTTAAAAAGAATAATATCTACATAAAGCAGTGCACATATAAGCATTACAACAAAATTAATTAGCTGCTGTTATTGGTGGAAATAGAAATATTGTATCATGCCATTTGAGATGCTTCAGATTGTATTAAGATTTATCACTTTCAAAAAAACAAGACAAAAAACACCCTAAAAACTATAAGAATAATTAAGATAAATCTTGCCTTTATTTTCCTTATGTTTTTAAACTTACTATATGCAAACAAGCAAATAAACTTCACATTCAAGGAAGACAATGTGAGGATCATATTTACCCACACTGACCTCCCCAGTAGCAACAAAGATATTGAAATCACATCTGAGGCCTTTGCAAAGTGTTCGGTGAATATATGCCAAGTATGCAGGAGGGTTGGAGTGGCATAATTCTTTGAGCAAATAAAGACAGATGTGCTGCGTTCTCTCAAGTCCTTTGGGGAATTGCAGAGATTTCCTCCGTGGAACAAATAGATCTAGCAGCACCGCAGGGGATCAAGCTGTATCCCTCAGCAATATGCGCAGCTCTTACCTGACTGTAATGGAGTCATCCACATGCCTCATTTAAGAGTACCTCAAGAGGTAAACTATAAAAGTCTGTGGCCAATAAGGAATACCAGATCTGCTTTAGATAGCTACTATTTATGCTAGCTACTATATATAATAACATATGTTGCCTTTGTGATACCGTAAGAAGAAAATGCAGAACTCAGACGGGCACATATATTTGGGACAATTTACCAATTCACATACACATACACAGGCTTGCCTGTAAATTAACCAAAGTAACATGAAGATGGAGCTAACTGAAGATTAGGAAACTGGTATATAATCATCTTGCTGTAGTGACTTCAGAGGGATAAGCTAAAGACTGATTCCTGACAAGATGCCATCCCTGTCTGTTTTAATTGAGTGTTGTTTCTATAATAACCCATGCAATTCCTGTAATTCTACTGCTAGTCTGACCAGCAGAAGGAAGCAACTCGGATGATTCTGGAAAGGAGCCATTACTTTTGTTCTTGAACTGAATCCCAAACCCTTGATGACACTATGCAAATTGCCAAAGTCACCTATGAGTCCAGGTTGGAGATGTAGCAGGCTATTAATTCAGTGTTATTTCTCTTGCTAAGCTGCAAAGCCACTCCTGAAAACTTCTCCCCACTCCTGTATTCATTAGTATGCTGCTCTGGTTTAAATGTCAGCAGTAGAACATGTAGTATATGAGTTTAGAGGGAAATTCAGAGGGTAAACTAAAATGAGCTATCATGAGTGGCACAACCATTGCACTGAGTGTCACAAACATTCATTATAGCAATTCACTAATTTGTTAATTATCTCCTCCTAAGCTTTAATGACACAGAGGTATATCAGCGTAATTAACCAAGATATTTTCTGCAACTGCTTAATCTCTTCTTGTATCACGTTGTCTGGGCTTTGGGTCATCTTCATGCTAATTGATATCTTTGGGCTATAGAATGCTTTCTTTAGTAATGAAAATTTGACTGAAAGTCATAGCACCTCAGTGGCATAACTGAGCCACCCAAAATTATTCCCGAATGAGAAAATCTTGTGTATGTTCACACTAATCTCTTTGACAGTCTTCCCACTGACTCCCGCGGGTGTAGGTTCAGGCTGTTGCAGCCTAAAGAAACAACAGGTGTACAGTTACCAGTGGACCAGTAAGGGACCAGAAACCTGTCTCAACATTGGTGGTATGAAAGTGTTTGGGTAACTTTTTTCTCCAAATAGTTTGAGGATTTTATTCTAACTCTTAATTAAATTTTAATGTATGTTGAGTTTGTTTTGTTAATTAGACAACCTCCATTTCAGATTAATGTTTTGGATGTAATTTTATGCTTTCTGCAAGAACACATTGAAACTACTACATCTGAAGTCTTATGAGATAATAGATATGTCACGATCTCATGTTCTACATCAGATATAAATGGAGCAGTCATGAAATATTCCATTTCTGACAAGAAACCAATAAACCAAGGATTTCCACGAATAATGTTAGTTACACAACATGCCAAAAGACAGAGTTTCCAAAGACAATGATTTTATGAATGGATGTAAATTGTAATCAGGACCGGAATAGTACTAGGAATTAAATGCTCCTAAGCATGAAAATGAAGAAAAAGGATAACTGGACTAATTTTCGAAAGGGTTTCGTTTTTCTTCACATCTTACTTTGTGGCAGCCATCCTGCTTATTCTTTACAATTTTTTTTTTAAATTGACAAGTAAAAAAATCATTAAAACAAAATCCCACCTCTGCTGCTGATAATATTCCATGTTATTCAATATGAAAGAATTGTTTTAAATATCATTTACTCTCCAGTAATTTACCACAAGCACATGAGTTGCCTTGGGCAATAAAGATATCTGTAGTTACTTTGCTTTCTGGGATGTCATGTTTTAACAGGGTTTTGTAATGTGAAGTTCTGAGAGAGCTTTGTAGGCAAGCATTTAATTAATTTCATTTTAAGAAAATGAAAACACAATCAAGGGTTTTAATCAATATTAGAGTCTGTAAAATTTATTTTGCCTTCTCATAAAACATAAATTATCCAAAAACATTAGTAGAAACAACTGAAGTGTTTCAGACAGAAAACTTCTGAAATCTGGCTTTAGAGGCTGACAAGAAAGAATAATAAACACAGGCTGTCAAGCATAAAATTCTATTACTCAGCATAAGGCAGTAAATGGTAACGGAAATTCAACTTACGTCTAAGTCCATGTAAACTCCCAGTGATCCTCTGAACAACAAGATGTCTACAGGATGCCTGTGAAGGGGCTGTGACCACCTTACCCATGTCTTTCTTCTAGTCCAGACCAAGCAGTGTGTGTGAAAATGTGTACATCTGCAGACACTCGTGTACTTGATAACCCATGTGCACATAAGTACCAAGCTTAAGACTCCAGTTAGGGAATACGGAGCCAATATGAGCTGAAAGATCTACTCCAGGAAAAGCCAACTGCAGATCGGGGCTACAGTCAACAAAATGGCCAGATGCATTGTAGGAAATGGACATCAGTACCGTTTGGGAGAAAGCATATGCAAGTTGAAATGTAATGGATTGCTATTTTTCAGCAATGTAACCGGGGATTTACAGGCAAGCTATGCTGGAGAATTTAAGAGGTGGCCACCTTTGTGCTCTTGGCTGCTTACCAGGACCCCGTCTCAGCTGTGGCTTAGGCTTGGGCTGGACAAAGCACTGGGTGATGCTGCTGGCACAGCAGAAATGCAAAGCAGTAGTCCCCTACCCACTGGAGGCCTAGGTAAGATATGTGCAGAAGAGGGGGAGGGTTTTAATACCCAACTCCATGAACACTGCAATAGCAGTAAATATGAATCTACTTTAAATTATGAGGGATGTCACTGTGTATTCTCAGAGGAGGGATTGTATTGAGCTATTTTTAATTAACTTCTTTATATCCTTTTTCAGTAGCCTTTCATCTTGAGGGTCTTTCCTCACTCCTTAGAGTTAAAACTAAAGGAGGAAAAAAGTTGCTTCTGGTTTCATGTCTCACACAGAAATTATCTTACTACAAGGTCAACATAGCGTGAACTGTTTTCCCATGGATTGTCTGCACTTGCTGCTCATTCATTTTCTGCCTCATCACACTTCCAAGTTATTAAATGGCCCCCATGTCTCCTCCAGAAATATGAGACTGGTTGATTGCACAGGGATGACAAGAAGGATGAATAGATTGAATTTTGAAATGTCTCTTTTCTTTGCTTCTCTTATTTCTCTGCTACTTGATGGAAACACAAAAAAAAAATCTGCTGCCAGTGCAAATGTGAAGAGCGGGATAGACCCACTTGCGGAAGACTGGACTCCTGATGCCGACCAATATTATCTCCAGAAGCCATTTATTGCATACAGATTTTATACTCTTCCAAGTCCCGTACACACGGTCACATAGACTTTTCTAATTCGTACATATTACTGTCTTTCCAACAAGCATATAAGCTTGGTTATTTCATTATCATCATCTTACCCTACTTACGGTTACTGCTTCTCTAGTCTAGCAACTAAGTTCCATATACTAGCTAAGCATTTCCCCTTTAATAGCGTTCCAACCTTATCAGAACCTGATGTCCTTGTTTTGCTAGGAATGTATCCACAATTCCCCCTTCTTTGTTTTGTGCTAACCAAACTCCATGCATAGCCCTCTTTATCATATCAGTTACACAGTACAATATTATAAGAATTAAAACTAATATAGGCGAAACAGCTAAAATTAATACTAAAGCATGAATTAGTAAATCACACAGCCATTTCAGTGCTCCCCACCCAAATTATCCCAAAACGTGTCCCACAGATTCTTGTTAACTTGTAGCTTTCTCATATTCCCTTGTAGTTGTTGTAACTTACTATGTATGGATCAGACAGGTTAAAGCAACACATTCCTTCAAAATCTTCACATCCATGACCCTGTGCTAACAGCAAAAAGTCTATGGCAGCTCGGCTCTGTAGCGCTGCATGCCATAAGTTTGGTCAGAATTTCAGAAGCGATATTCAACTCTTTTGCTGTTCAGCAGGCCAATTTCTGAACGGTTTTAGGTAGCCATCGCTCTGGGGGCCAGAAAAGACGTGATTACTCTGGTTGGCGTATCCCAGAAGGTTACCTGATCCTTACAGTCTGGTCCTAATTGTTGTAGGGATCGTTTAGTTATAGGTCTTTTTGTGATATTCCAGATGGACATGTTTAACAAGCTAGCATGAGTAGGGGCAAACGATAGCTTACCAAAATAGCAAGGGCCTTCTATTGCATTTTTGGAATACTCGCCTGTGCTCAATCTCCGCATATCAAAAAATATCCTGGGTGTAGGGCTTTCACGGAATCATCGTCCCACAAAGGGAGTACCTGATTGAGAGCTTCAGATCCGACGGATCCGAAGCAATAGTTGCCGGTTAAGGATATGTATGTATACCCTGGAGTCGGGCTAGTTACATTTGTCCATCGAGACCAATTTTCTCTTTCATATTGGCCATGGTGACTATACAAGTTACCTCCCAATGTAAAGCACCCATTACTACCATTTAGCGATGTCATCAAATCTGACTCCTGTGGGTCCCATGGCAACGAGATGTTCAAGTTGTTGGTGATCAAAGCTGCTAACACCTCTGTATCATTGTGACAGGGGCATTGTAGCCACGACTTGCTGCAGTTATAACGCTGACAACAAGTGAAGTTCACTACGGACGTGTTTAGTATTGTTCATGTTCAAATATGGCATCCCTATTAAGCACATACTAAAAGGGTCTCCTGGAGTGACTAAAGATAAGTAAAAGGATGTTTGCCCTGTCGCATTTGTCCATATTAACCACATGTTTCTATGGTTCTTAATGCTCATAACTCCCTCTATCTGCTCCATTTTCTATACCATTACCCATATACATATTAACAATCCCATTACTAAGCTCTTGAACCCCATGATGAGGTTGAGCAGTATCCAGCTGTCGCTCTTTCCATGTGAAAAGCATTCCATCACAGCAGTCCAGTGAATATCTCTGCAGTCCAGATAGATGACCTGTATCCAAGGAACACAGCCGCAGTTATTCGGGCTTCTGAGGTTGTTCGTCATTCTTGGGATGTCGCAGCCAGGGCTGGATACATTTTGCTGGTACCCATCGTGGTCCGGAATCTGTAATTAAACAAGCATAACCCTTTCCCCATGTTAGTAGCTTTGTGGGGCCATTCCAGGTACCACTCATAGGATCCCGCCACATCACTTGTGGCGTGTCGGACCAGTCTATTGTTTCTTGTAAGCCTTTGGCATATATTAAAGCAGGGGGTAGTGTCCTATCACCTGTAAGACAGAGATGGTTCATAACATATACAGCTTTCATTACCCGATCATAGGGGC
>JADKXX010011103.1:0-76524 GCA_017310255.1 Butorides virescens | reverse complement strand
GCAAGCAGCTGCGTGGTGCTTAGTTGCCAGTTGTCGGGTTAAACCACAACAAGCAGCAATGCCCTGGCCATCTGCCAGCCCAGGCACATAGCCATGGTGGTTATCAAAATGTTCCCAGGCACAGCGCAGTGAAATGATAAGCAGTAGAGCGGTATAGCAAGCAGCAATAGCAAAAAGCAGCAACTAGCGAGCACTGAACTAATGTACAGTAAGGCAAGCAAGCCCCATCGCAAGCACAGGAGCCTGCCGATTAATAGTTAAACAGCAATCACAGCTAAAAATTCGATCTAGCACATTCCAATCAAACCTGTCATTATCTCAAACCCTTCGAGCACCATATCATTGCTGAGAGTATCTTAAAAACGACTCAGACAAAATCTGACTCCAATTCTGTCAACTCCGTGTTTTCAGATACACCTTTCATGCCAAAAGGGACTGTCGGGGTAAGCACCATGCAGCCACTCGCTCGCTCCCAGTTGAGATAAAGATAGTTTAATAGGTAAAGTAAAAAACCACGCATGCAAGCAAAGCAAAGCAAAGCAAGGAATTCATTCACCACTCCCCATGGGCAGGTAGGTGTTCCACCATCCCCAGGGAAGCAGGGCTCCATCACTCATAACGGTTACTTGGAAAGACAGATGCCGTCACTCCAAATGTCAACCTGTCACCTGAACAGGGAAGACAGTAGCATTAGGCATAAAGTCCCCTTCGATGATTGCATTTCTAATTACTCTGTGCCACTGTTGAACCAGATCAGGGGGGGGTCCCTATCTGAGCCCTGTGGATTAGGGAAAGTGTTGGAATTATGTGAGTCGGGCCCTGAGCTTGCCGCGACTGGTTCTCATCACATATCCTCCTCCAATGTTCTAATTCTTTTTACTCCTCTTCAGCTATCCTCCCTAGCTTTCCTTCCAGCTCTGGTGAAATTGTGGTTGCATTCCTGCATATCGGCCTCCATCAAGGGCTTCTCAGACTTTTGCCATTTGCTCTGTTAACTCTTTCAGCCATGGTAAAATCTCTTCGTCCTGCACAGGCAGGTGAGCCAATCGATCTATCAGCTTTTGCGCTTCAGCATTATGCCTAGACAACTCAGTTCGTAAGAACAACATATCTGTGTCAGACAGACCGTCTCCGGATCAAGTTGGAGACAAGTCAGCTAACTTCTGAATGATTTTTTGCGTTTCTTGATTTTGCTTACACAATTCCTCTCTAATTGCCTGTGCCTCAACATGAGAGAATGTGTCTGGCAAAGGTGGAATAAGAGGCAGAGGGGGAAATACTGTTTCAATAATCATAGGTTCGTCCATTTTTGACTCAGCTTCCTGTTCCTCAGGAGGCGCTGATGGCAATATGGGGATACCGTACAGATCATTTTCCTTGCCAAAATATGCCTTTGCATCAGCAGGGTAAGCCTCTGCATTGGTTTTTCGCGGCTAGTGCTTCAGCGGCACGGCTAGTGCTTCAGCGGCACAGGCGGCTACCGATCGTTTGGCGTTTTGTTCTTTAAGTACCGCGGTAATGAGTTTCCATGCCGAACTTAAAGCGACAGCCTCCTTAGACCCATTGCCGACCTCATCCCACAACGCGTCTCCCAGCTTATCCCAGCAGACTAAATCAAAAGCATCTCGAGCTGAGGTAAAAAAAACATGTGACTGTCCCCATCGCAATAAGTGATTTAAAGTATTTTTATCATATTTCAGTTCTCTCACAGAGAGAATATGCTGGAACATGTCCTGTATTGCTTTTTCCTCTTTAGTTACAGCCGTCCCCATGTTCCAGCCTCGGCTGCTCACCTTTCTTTGGTGATCCACTGCTCAGTGTCTCCAATATTCTTTCAAATCCCAGGTAGACCAGCTACTCCATCATCTGCCGAGTCCTTCCGCCTTTTCATAAAATCACTGTGCCATCGTAGGCACATAGGGGTGTGCCATTGTAGGCACGTTGGGGTGTGCCATTGTAGGCACGTTGGGGTCACCACATGTGGAAGACTGGACTCCTGACGCCGACCAATATGATCTCCAGAAGCCGTTTGCATACAGCTTTTATACTCTTCCAAGCCCCGTACACACGGTCACATAGACTTTTCTAATTTGTACATACTACTGTCTATCCAACAAGCATATAAGCCTCTAACTCATTCATTGGTTATTTCATTATCATCATCTTACCCTACTTATGGTTACTGCTTCTCTAGTCTAGCAACTAAGTTCCATATACTAGCTAAGCATTTCCCCTTCAATAGCGTTCCAGCCCTATCAGAACCTGATGTCCTTGTTCTGCTAGGAATGTATCCACACCCACTGGGAAATTTTACTCTCCAAAACACAACTTTAGGACACGTGCTAAGAGATGAAATTTCCCTGTGGAAGAATGCCTCTAACTTCTAATTCCTCTAATTTCTAAGCGTGCTGCTGTCTGTTGGGGGCCTGGCACAAACCACACATCTTTCACAACCATTCATTTTTTATCTCTGGAAAAGCTTCTTGCAATTGGTTTTCCTTCTCCTGTGTCAAAGAAGAAATTATAATGAATTTCCACAGTGGTACTAAAAACTCTATTTCATTATTCCTAAATAAAAATATAGATGAAGTGCCCTCTCTGTGACACATCTTCTGAAGGAAAAATTTGTGTGAACATACTGGATTTATGCTGCAAAATGAATGATTGTATCAAAGCAAGATACAGCTTTTTATTATTTTATTTTACCTCTTTTGTTCTTTTATCTGATTATTTAATGCAAATAAACACAGTGGTTAACCTTTACATCTTGGGTCCTACAGTTATTTTCGCTTTCAAACAGGATTTTTGGACATTCATTTTCTTTACGTTTTTGTAAACTCCCTGTTTCTCTGTTCCAAGAGGTGATGGATTGAAATGGCCATGGAGAGAGGGGCAGGAGATTGTTGGTAGAACTGGGTGTCCAAAAGCATGCCAAGTCAGATCTACAGTCCTACCAAAGCACTAATGAACTGCTCAACCACCTTGTCTGTCAGCAAAAATCATTCCCTTTCAATGTATTTCCATTTCTGATACAATAATTCATCATTTTATGTAGTAATTCCCACATTCAGTACTGGGCATGAAAAATAGCTCATTAATTTCTGCTCACACATGGGGGGGAGAAGGAATAGAAATCATGTAGGTCACAGGAGCTGAACCGCAGGAATGCAGAAGTGAAGCCAGAAGCATGATCAGCGCTGTGACTGGGGGACAGTCACGTGAGCAGTACCTGCAGCACAGCTGATGGAAAAGTTTTAACAGAAGTTTTTATTTGAGCACTGAGTATAAAAAGCATGCTCTTTTTGAATAAAGCTGATTCTGGTTGCTCCTCCAACTGGGGTCCATGCCTCATACGCTGCACACGCACACTCAAAGACAGGATTAACAGGTTCTACAGTATATTTTTAATGGGCAATATGTTACACTAAAGGGTCAGTAGAGCTCCTAAAATCCATTATTCCCCTGTAGAGGGAAATACCAGAGCTGTAAAACTGCTCCCATGCTGTTCTCCCAGGCATGGATATCAGGTGCAGTTGAGCTGATGAGCTCTGAGGGATGAGTTGTCAGTGCTGTGGACATGCCAGAAGATAACATGAGCCAGAGGAGGCAGGTCTACCTTAACTGAACGCCTAAAGACTGGTTGAGTTATGCAGAGGCTAAGGCAGGTCAAGGTCATGGATTGACAAAAGTGCTTTAAAACTGTTTTATTTCTTTCTGTATTGTGTTTCTGAGCAGCTCAGCCAGGCTGAGCCCCTTGGTAGGAGCCTTGTGCTTGTGCGTGCCTTTGAGCTAATGCAGGCTGTTACCAGCTTGAGAACCTGCTCGCAGCTCCACAACATGAAGGAAAGGGGCTCTGAGAAAAGCTTGGTGCTAAACTGGAGTTTTGTGAGTCATGTGTCCTGTGAAACCATCAGAAGCAGATCATCATCGTGCAGAGCAACAAGCACCCCCGGTCACGTTAGTTATACAAGTCAGCACCATGCAAACATTAGAGGAACTCGCTGATAGTCATCCAGCTGACACATGTGATTCCAGTCCAGCTGCACTCCTGCTGCTTATCAAAATGTGTATTCAAAGACAACACAATTTTTTTCCTGTTCAGCATGAAATCCATCAAACCACTGCTAGCTTGGCTGGTGAGTGTTGTCCCAGTGCTCCCTTAAGTGAGGATTTCTGCACATATGGGTGGCATTTCTGTACAGACCTACCCAAAGTAACATCAGATCATTTTGGTGCCCACTGCATACCAATTTGCTCTGCTAGTAAGTAGACAGTGAGTAGTACTTCTCTGCAAAGAGATACAGTGAAAGGCAGTACATCATCTGTTTGACTACATAGCTAAATACACAGGTAAGCTAATTGGTATTTTCAAGCTAATTGGTTTTTTTGCTGTCTGCTCCATGCACATGTTCATAGTATCAAGGTCTCCTTTTTGGAGGGCAGGGTTATCTCATGAATACAATCCTTGCTTGAGTGGAAGGCCTTGTCAGTATCTTTTACTAAGAATTATACTTATTCTCTTGTGTATATTAATAATGACATACTAACTGAATCTGGAAACTCACTGCTCAGAAGCAATGGATTTGGGGCTAATACTAGTATTTTATAGCTTTGGATAGTGCAAGCAAGGGTCTTGCCAAAACAAACACAAGGTGTGCTTTTATTGCTGGCAAGCATTGCTAGACCTCCGTTGTTATAGCTGGAGTTCATCAGTGTAGACCAGCAGAAAGCTTAGCCTGAAGTCTTCAACTCATTGCCATGCTGGAGGTGAACTCCTACATAATCTGCACTGAAATTCCCTTACTAAAGAGAATTTTAAGAAATTCTTATGCCCTTTCCTTTCTGAAGGAGCTCTTTCTTGAGGCTCAGCATGGTAAAAGATTGTAGAGTTTGTTGTTGCTTTGAAGTGCATACAAGAGAGTAAGAAATAATAAATTTATTACCTTTGCATTGCAGGTTGCCACTGGTACATGAAATTTACCACTGGTAAAGTTAGACAGGAACACTCTTTATCAGTAGAAAGCCCTTGTTAAAACATTGACAGCATAATTTTGAGCCATGCATACCAGCAAAAGTTGCATGGATCATGAAGGAAATTATTGTTTGTCCTAGGAAGTGTTATGCATGACTTCTGTGGTTTATTAGGCATCTAGAACAGACTCTTTCTGCCTCTATATTCCAGTGGGAGTTTGCAATCACTCCACATGGACCTCATCTGCACTGCCCTGTGGGCAAGGAGTTGTGGAGCTCTAACGAATCTTGGCAAGTGGCATATATCGATTGCATTTGAAACTTGGTATATTCCTGAGGGAACTGCTTTCAAACGTGACTAGACATCTGTCTCTACTTCTGGTGTTTTCTCTGCTTCCACATTCATATGTTAAGATAGAAATAATGTTTTCAACTCAAAAGCCCAATTTAGTCTGTAAATCGCAGATTTGTTATGATCAAATCTAGTTTAAGCCAGACAGTGAGGATTTTTCCATTTGCTGGTAGGAATTCCTTCTTCATAGCACTAATGGCTTGCATGATACTGCTGCAGTATTTGAATTTAGTATGGTATAGTGTATTGTCACCAAGCCCACATTCTGAACTCTTGCTTGTTTCACCCAGATCCATGATAATTTCTAGTAAACATTCTGCTGTATTGGCTGCTCTCTCCCGGTGAAATCTCTATGATAATAAATGTGGGTAGTGTAAATAAAATCTTTCAAAATACTGCTTTGATTAGCAAAGTGCTGCAGGAATGCAGTAGAGAGTCTGTGTTGCATATGTGGACACCAGGAATGAATAGCAATTGAAGGAAAATATTATTTCATTTCCCTGCAGACAAATCATGCGTGGGTGGAGATGAGACCATCCTGCAGACAACATGCCTAACTCTACAACTGAGAAGAAATGAGTTTAATTATGTTGCACTTCAACTATGAACCTCCTGCTGAAACCCAAGGAAAGGTCAATGAATACCTAGAGAAAATGGTACCTAACATTTATCAGCACATTAGGCACAATGTTGAATTCAGCACACACATGCAGTCTAAAGGGTTTTTACTAGCATGCTAATGACACCTGTCATTTTGCTAAGGATATATGCTTGTAGTCAGCAGGATACTGTCTGGCTAAAACGTCCCATGGACTTCAGTTACAAAAAAATCTTTTATACATTATAACAAGAAAATCAGATTAAATAATGCAAAAGATATTTAGTAAGTAGTTCAGTCAGCAGAGATACTAGTCAAATGATACCTGACTAGCAGTTGTTACAGATAAAAATTCTGTTACATGTTTTTACCTAGATTAATAATAAAAAAACCCCAATCCACTCAGAATGTTCACAGTTATCACCTAAGTTTTATCATACACTCTATTTCTGTCCTGAATGTTTCTTAGCACAGACAGTAAAAAACAAAGACTTGTGGTCCTGAATTTTTATTCTAAAATGCTGTGACTTTTGGATCTAATGACTGTAAGGGCCAGTTTTCATTGCAACATGTTTCCTTGTAGTTACAGATGCGATCTTTATGTTTGTAGTGTTTTCTGAAGTGTTTGGTTCCTTTTGACCCTTGCATTAGAATGTGCCCTGTTGTCCCTTTCCTTTAAGGATGATTAACAATTTAATGGAATTAGAAATCGTAGAGTTATCTACATCCGCAGCTAAGGCTGCCAAGATCCAGTGTTAGTTTTCACCTCTGAAGGGTATCAGTTCACCTGACAGTGGCAATTTAACAGACAGAAGGTTTCAGCCTTTATCATCACTAGTTGATAATACTTCATACAACTTCCTTCTCCTTGGGAGGTTCAATCCCCCTTTGCAGCCCAGGTGGCCATAGGCTATCTTCACATGTGCCTCTAATTTTTATAACCAGCTTTAGGTTTTGCCTCTTTGCTTGGGCAAGGTTTTCACCCTGAAATCTGCCTTTTCCCTGCTTGCTCCACTTTTAAGTACTGTTGCGTTTTCCCATTCATTTTCCATTCCTTCCTCTGCAGTGATGCTTGTCAGTCTAGCCCCTGCCACCGTGTCCCTGTACAGCATACTCCGCTAAGAAAACAAGAGAACTCTGTGTCTGTAGGAAGAAGTGGGCTTTTTCACCAAGCTGTTTGCAGAAGCGGTGGGATGGCAGTGGGCATTGAAGCCAGACAGACGCAGGTTGCCTCCCTCTTCCTTCCCATCCCTCACCTCCTGCCACAGTGAACCTCATTCCCTGCCCTTCACTCTTACTAGGGGTGGTAAGAGATGAGGTGATGTGGGATATCTGAAGAATCAAGGACAATTAGTGAACAATCCAGACTGAATGAACTTTTTATGTTTGTGAGCAGTGAGCCTCAAGGACATTGTGGGAGACACCTGCAGCCAGAACACCAACAACATCTCTATGATGAGAACAACCTTGAGAAGAAGAAGAAAAGTTGGTGTACGTGACTGAGATTAGAAAGCAAAGCAGGACACAGAGAGAGAGGACCGTGCGCGTGGACAACAGACTTTAACGAATCATATCGTAACTAAGAGCGCGTGGACAGACATAGTTAACCAATTAGTAAAAAGCTTGTGTATGATAAGGTAGTAGAAGAGCTATATTAACCGGGATGTATCAACAATAAATTGGCATTTGCTTGATCACATTGATCGTGTGTAGCGTCCATGACTTCTGCGTCGACAAGGTGAAGCTCTCACTCCAACAATGAAGGAAGATGCATCCTTGAGCATCCCCAAAGAAGGGGATCTGTGTGGGACCTATGGTCCTTCTGTAAGTGTTTTCCAGGATATATGAGTAAAACTTACCTGGCCTGATCTCACACTGTGAGCTATATTTTCTTAAAGTTTTGATACATGCAAAATCTGAAATATTCTTCAGTTTCATCCATGTTCTAAAAACATGATAAAGTGAGACTGGAAGCAATGAGAAACCATCCTGGAAGAGTTTAACACACAAAAATCTAGGTCAGTTGTACTGATATAGGTAGAATATGTATTTGAATTTTACTGTATACTTCAGGTTGATATATTTTTTCATAAAAGCCGTTTACCTGTGCTTCTGTGCTTACCATCTAAGTACCACGAAGGTCCACTGTATCTGGGGACTGGGTCTTTTGTGCATATAATCTTCCAGTCCACCAAATCTCAATAAACATATGTTTAAGTAATTTCGAAGTAATTTAATCTTTTTCCACATCTTGGTTTAATAAGATAGCAATAAGGAAAACACATACTATGATTGCCTAATGTCTGCAGGAGCTAAAGCGCTATAGCATCTCTCAGTACCAAACATGTGGACCTAGGCTAATGAGTTTTTAGGGTTCAATTCGGAACCGTTTCTATTTTCTAAATTAATATATGCAGAATATATAGATCATTTACATATGCACGCACATATGTGTCGATATGTATACACCTAATATTTACATGTACATCAACATATATTCATTTATACCTAACCATTAGTCCTATACAGTTGCTATCTCAGGTCAGTTACTAGTTTCTGTTAATAGCGCTTTTTATACTATTGTCAGACATCACTATTTTCTAAGTGGGATATCTCCTGAGAGGATTTCACAGATCATTCAGTATGTGATGTCATTACATTTCAATCAATAAACTTGTACTGCAATCCTATTAGGGAAGGATCTTCCGGTGGCTAAAACCACATGTATTTGTACAAAGGATGGTCTGAAAACCAAATCTAATCTTGTTTATTGACAGAGCTCAGTTTCTGAAGAAATGGTCTCTTATCAAATCATTTAGCCAAGATATTTTGCAGAAATACTTCCACTTTCATGACGGAGTTTTTCAGGTTCTTTGTGTCTATTCTATGGCTGCAATTCCCATTTTTCACTCAGCAGCAGTGTCATCATTTTCTCCACACATAGCTTCCACCAAGAAGCTAGGGGAAAAAAAAAAAAAACAGAGAGAAAGTATTTGTCATGACATAGCTGTGCTCCCCTTTCCCTGCAGCTGGCTACTTTGTATTGGCAGAAATTGGAGATCTGTTTCTCCCTCAGTTCCCTTCTATAGCTCCCCTCCCACCCCACTTAAAAGAGCCTCCTTGGAGGCTGCTTGGGCTAGAGCTTATTTAGAAATTCAGAGTTGTTATTTTCTTGGTGCAGACGGAAAAACTGGGGAAAGGACAATTGTAGCTGAACATCCTGCAATGCAGAGAGCATCACGAATCCCCTGAGCTACAAACAGAATAGTAACCAAATGTTTCACAATACCCATAACAAGCCTCGGCTTAGGAAAACTTGACTTCTGCCTACACTCGAGTGAACTCCTTTTAGTTTCTGAATAAACCTTTTTCCCTACCCATGCAGTCAGAGCAGTCTCGAGCATAATCAGTGCTTTGGTTGCATTCATGAGGCCATTTTAACAAGACTATATTAAAAGTTTTTTTGCCAGAAAGGGGTATACAAGGTCAACTGCTTGCTTGCTTCTCTTCTCAGACCTTTGTTCTCTGTTACCGTCTCTTAAAGAGACACACTTCATTTTTGATTGCCTGAATTTGTATGGATCTGAAGCTATTTTATTGACATATAAAAGATGTTTCTTCTTTTAAAGCCTCCATATGTAAAGGAAGCCTAGAGTCCTAGGTTTTGAAAGTCATCGAGCTGAAAAGCACTGTTCTTCATGCATAACTTCAAGAAGTTGCATTATACAGGGTTCTTGTACCCTCCAAGCAGCTCCAGCTGAACACTGCTGCTGCTGCAAGCAACATCTGAACACCTGAACTTCTGTTCAGGTCACTGAAAATTTTCACTGCAGAAATTAGACAAATACATAGATCTTCGGGCTTTGCAACAAAGGAAATGGAAGTTTATGCTTTTGTAGTTAGGAATATACTCTAAAGGGAAGTGCAGATGATGGGAGTACCGGTTGACAGTTGTGCTGCCAGTCAGAGGGACCTCAGTAGGCTGGAGAAATGGGCACACAGGAGTCCTGTGAAGTTCAGCAAAGGCAACAACAAAGCCCTGGAGGTGAAGAACCACAGGAACCTGCACAGGCTGGGGGCTGACCAGTCAGAAAGCAGCTTTGCAGGAAAGGTCCTGGGGTGAATAACATTCTACATTCTTGCTTTTTTACCACTGCTTCATGCAGCAAGAGAATGTAAGGTTCATGTACTTCTGATTGTCCAGTCAAAACCCCATGTGTAGGGTCAACGATACTCAAAATGACTTCCAGTTAACTGGAGCAATGTTCATCTTTTCCTCAGCCTGCTTCCCTTCTCTGGCTGGGAGGCACCCAGGAGCTGTGCGGTACCCAGTGCCTGTCTTCTGCTGTCCTTCACCTCCTTCTCACTGCCATGGAAAAATGGTCATTCTTTAGAAGAGACCGCTAGTAATCTGCATCTAAAGCAAATAAACCCCCTCATGGACTCTGTGGAAATCCCAACAGGTCTGTCTGTAATCATATTTACATTGAAGTGGTTCCATTAGCCTCTTGGAAGCTAATCCTGATTTACAGTTATGAAAATCACAGAGAAATCTAGAGCCAAGCTCATGTTTTATTTTAGCAGTTGCTGTTACAAGACTCTGGAAACAACCACCAGACTGCTCCTATTAAAGTAAGCTGTCAATGACTTTCACCATTTTAGTTAAACACAGATACACCAAGAAGGCTGTTGAGTACTGAAATCAAAACAGGCATCTGAAGCAGTATTTCCCATTATTAAGCAGGAATTAATATGATATTCTTATTTTTTTACTTTAAAATCAGGGAACACATCCTAATTCAAAGTGGAGATTTAAAAAGTCCAAGAATACTTGGTCTGGTCTGAGAAATGCAGCACTGCAAAGGGCTACTTTCCAGTGCCCACTCCTGTTCTATTTAAACATACAGTCTCTACCAACTAGCACCCTGGCACTGGCACCAATTGCTGATCATTTTTAAGGAAAAAAGTAATGCTAGATTGTGTTCTTCATCACAAGGAAAAAAAATAACATACAAGGAGGAATCATGGAGAACATTATTATGGAAACAGCATTTTAGACAGAGTTGGTGATACATTTGCCTTACTGCAGACACAAAGTTATAAATATTAATATAACATTCATTGGAAAAGGACCAGGACAACCCTAGAAGTACAGTTACTGAAAATATTCAATGCTATACAAGACATCTCCTAGCATGAGAATTTATTTGACTCTGCTTCTTTTATGAAGAGGTGTGCAAGGAGGTGTTCCCAGAGGACAGAAACATTCGCTGCCAGTGGAGGCAATGGCTGCTGAAACAGTCAGAGAGGAGAAGTAGTCAAAAGGTTTTTCAAAAGCAATCAGTTTCCAGTGAAAAATTCAACTTTGTTCAAATAGGAGTGTTTTTCAAAGGTGCTGGATTTCTCAGAGAGGCTCCAATTTTTTCCTTGAACTTGTAACAAATTCCCACCTGGAAATTATTTTTCCACACAAGGCCCCAATGGAAAAGTGGACTGTATCAAAGTCTGCATTAGCATATGAGAGGAGTATCCTGAAAGGCGTAACCTTTCAGTGAAAACCAATTGGTTTTTCACTTTCCTGTTAGGCTTTTGGGTTTTTTTTCCCCCAATTTATTCTGTTTGTGCCCTTCACTTCTGTGGCTTTGGGGAACTCATTGACAACCTTTGATTCCTGCACGGTTCTCTTGTCATGTGAGGATGAAGTACTTCTGGAAAAATCAGAGCACTTCCATCCTTCGATTAACTTATTTTCAAAAAAAAGTACAATTTAACAGATTTTTAGAAATAAAATGAGATAAACACAGTGTTATGTATCTGTACATATGTGCTTATCTGAAAGCATTACATGCCATTCAACCCAGCAGTTTCCTCAGAGAAGCATAAAGGCATTTTTTGTGACGCTTGCACTAAACAAAGCACTGTATCTTGTCAGAATTCTTCGTATCTTCATAAGTCTCTAGATACACATTAGGTGGGGCACAGAAATAGCATCCCACTATAAAAGTGAAAGTCTGGACACGTTGGAGCAGCACAGGATGTGAGCATGGAGCTCAGAAGAGCCTCCTGAGTACATGTATTAATTGTAGGAAAAGCTGGTCCAAGTAGCTCAGCCACCCTCAGCTGCCAGGCTCTCCCCAGCAGGCAAGGGCACCAGTTATAGCATCTCACTCGTGACCCCGGTGAGCTGTTTACTGTGATTGGAGCATTTCCTAGAGCAGCTTGTTCTTGTTCAACGATGACTATCTGTCTCCAAATAACACTGCAGGTTTTCAGGAGTAGAAAGGGAGAGGAAAGTATCTTCAGGGAAGTCACAGAACTACACAGAGTGTAGCTTCTACTTTACACCCTACCAAGTGAAACAAGAATTAGTTGCGCATTTTTACCTTTCTGCTACAAGTGACTTGCAGGCTTTTGTCTTAGCATGAACTACCATGTGGTCACCTGTCTGAAGGATGTTTTAAACACTGAAAAGTACAATTACCCCACAGGAGCTCTTGCTAGGGTTAGGCAGATGGTGCCAGTACTGCTTTGCACCTCATGCTATTTTGGAATACCTCCAGGAGCCTGCTAGCACAGCTACATTCAACATGGGACTGCTCATGACTGCAGTCCCTATTTTCACATTAGGCTCATCTCCTGCAACAGCTGTAGACACATGGTCAGGGCTGCAGAGCACAGCCAACATTTACCTATCTCTCAGGTGAAAATCTCCAATAAGTTGAAGCCCACAGCCAAATTGCTAAAAAGACACTAGGGGTAGGTGACAGCGAAGAAAATGGGTTGTCTTCTTCTCCATCTACCCCAGCTTAAGGAAAATATCTCAATTTCCACTTTCACACTGAAGAGCTTAAAATTAACAGCAGAGAACAACATTTTCCAGGGGGGAACCCTAGAGCTCCTGGCCTAAAAGTATTGATGTGAATGCCCCAAGTACCAACAACACAGCAGAATCAAGAACTTCCCTCCCAGCACACCATCCCAGCTGCCCTTTCCCCACTGTTGCCTGCTCTGCAGCCTCCACCTATTTTTCAAAAAGTTATTATAGACTATTTCACCTTAAGCTTCTTTTCTCCTGTAGAGGCCCCAGGGACAGGATGCAAATCTGAAGGAGTACACTTCTTTTTTTTTTGAGGACACTTTCATATTGACATGGGCAGATGACAAGAAAAGCCAGGGCAGAATCAGAGTGGCAATGGGATGGTTATAATTCCCAACACTAGGCGGCAGGTGAACTAATTTCCCCTCCTTTTCCTGTGCTATTATGTCCCGCTACAAGATATTTTGATTAAAAAAACCCAAAAAACCAAAACCAAAGCTTCCTGACAATCTTTTTTTTTTTTTTAATATTTATGATCACTTCAGCACAATGAAAATATGGCAGGGAAAACTTCAAATTTTTGTATATGGATTGCCTAATTAAATTTCAATCAGCATTGTCTATTTAATTATGAATGACAATACCTACTACTCTTTAGAGAACTCAAAAAAAAAAAAACCCCAACAAACCCTACAGCAGCATGTATCAAGAGTCTGTGATGTATATGGTCTGTCCAATAAGTTGTTGCAGCATGCTAGGAAGATTTCTGCTGAGGAAGTAATACATACAAATACATGTAAATTTACTCTTTAAATTCCATTTGTTTTACAATTTTTCTTTGTTTTATATAGTCATTGGTTACACTCCGATTTTTCCTTCCTTAATGTCTGAACTTCTGTTTGGTTTTAAGATGTAAGAATTGCTAGTTACTGCAGTTGCAGTCAAATTTTTATTTATATAACCAGAACTGATTTTAATGCTATATTCAATTTCTCCGCTCCAGATGCAATATTCTCCTATGCATCCTTCCACTGCAAAGTAAGCTTCTTGCCAGCCTGGGTCCCCCATGCCACAACACTTCTCACAGACCCATAAAATTCTACTGTTCCTTGGTGCTGCTGTTCACTCCCAGGGGGCTATATCACAGCCCATGAGCTTTACAGTAAAAGAAGAAAGTGAACAAGACACCATCAGAGCTATTTAAGCATATTCATCAGATTATTCAGTGTTGCAGAGTTCATAAATGTAAGTGTATAACCATCCACTCTATGATACTCAAGATGAAAATGAGGCCAGTGGTTGTGGTTTGTGTTTTTGTTTGTTTGTTTTTTTAAAATATATTATTTGTGGGAACAAGTACAGAATCTGCAGGTGTGGTGGCTGAGCCAGACACCAGAGATATCCTTGCCCTTGTTGGTCACAAGCCATGGGATAACTGAACAAGAGCTGAGTGAAAAACAAGGTCAATGCTGCGATTAATGAACCTTGCAAGATGAACTTTGTTTTCATATAAGGCTTGGACTCGGTGCTTGCCAAGTAGCTAGGTGATAAGAGAAAAGTAGAGGCTTTGTTTTGGGATAGGTATAAAAGGATGTAAAAGTGTTAAATAAAGTGATCCCAATGCTGCTTGTGCTTGTGCATAAACTTGGGGTCCGTGCCTTCATTGCCACAATTATTTGTGTTTTAGCTAACAAAGCAGAATGCAGAACTTCTAAAATTTGGTCCTTAGAGGTTAATTTCCAAAGATACAGATACGTTTCTTTTGGATAAGGTTTCCTTTGGCAGACTTGCTTCCCAGAACAAGATGGACTTTGATAAACTACAGCAAGTCCAGCGGGAAGTCCCAAGATGACTACAGGGTTGCAGCATACGGCATGCCAGAAGATGTCAAGGCAAGTGTTCAGTCTTGAGAAGCCAAACAGGAAAATCTTATTGTCCTCAACTATCTAACGTGAGAGTACAAGAGAAGACAGAGACATTATTCTTAAAGATGCACAGAGAAAGGGCAAGAGACACAAGCTCCACCTGGGAAACTCCAGTTGCATATTGGAAAAAAAGATGGCAATCATAGTAGCCAAACATCAGCATAGGGCCCAGAGAGGTGAAGAATCTCCATCCTTGAACAAGGTCCTGAGCCACTCCCGGCTTTAGCAGGGGAGTTGGGCTAAGTAACTTCTCCAGAAGTCCCTTCCAATCCATTTTCTGTGATGAAATACAAAAGCTTGCTGTAAAGACCACTGGAAGGAAGGTGTTTTTAATTATAATACCCAAAATATATACACAGTAACGTGTATTTTATATATACCAAGGGAAAAAAAAAAAAACATACTGCATTTCAAACTTCATTTACTGCAATAACAGAGGCAAATAGTCAGTAGTAAGGTTAAGTCACTAATATTATGAAAAGCCACAATTTGCATGTAAGTTGAAGCCAGATGAAAGCTCCAGAAGGTCAGTATTCAGAGACATGAATTCAAAGGATTTCACACTACCCAACTCACCTCAACTTCACTGCATGAAAATGGAGTCTGGATTGCAGGTCTGGACCTAGATTATTATCCAGCACCCATAAACTTCAGATTCCCCTATTTACATTAACTGTTTTGAGATATTAAAACTGCAAGGTCGAGGTAAGTATTTTAGTTTTCACAATGGCAGCCTAGTTTCACTAAAATTACCTTAGTTACCAGACCAAAATGTTATTTTAAATTTTCTTCATTTCAGGAGATATGAATGCTGAACTAGCTGTAACAAACTTATAACATTTTCAAAGTCAAAGGTTCATTTTTACTTAAAAAAACCCCCACAATAAGACTCTTAACAGAGGCTTAAAAACACGTTTATAAAATAATCTCCATCACACTTACAATAGTAAGAAAATTATTCTGGTTGCTAGTTTTCAGTAAATATGAACTGGTTTGTGTAATCTGTATTAAAGATGATTATAACTACAGTTCACGTGTTACTTTTAAAAAGGTAGACCAACAAACATGTCAAGAAAAGCAGATTATTGCTGTCTCTCAACAAGTCCTTTTTAAAAAAGATATGCTGCCTTGATAGGCAAAGCATGTTTGACAGCCAGCTGAGACAGGATAGCTGAAGGAGAGAAGTAATGATTTGCATGCCAAAAAACCTTCTTCGGCAATCACTTTATACTTCGCAACTGTGCAATTAAAATGATTTAAAATTTTGTCATTCCATCCATGTCCTGAATGACAGTGCTGATCAGCTGATCATCTCAAAATTTAAGTTTGCTTGAAGTGACACAAGAAGGTAGAATCTGAGCAAGTTCTGGACTGGCAGAAAAAAGTCTGATGCTTATCCTGTCATCTGTAACTATGAAAATTCTAGATGTTCTTCAAAGGATTTTTCACCAGGTCTGTTGGAGCAACAGGTACGGCTGTGCAAAGAAAACAGAATATGTACGTATGGGAAGTATGAAATATATCAAGTTTTCTATTCCTGCAGTAGTACTAATAAAATAAAATATGCCAGCATTCAATTTCAAGAGGACACAAAAAAATCTAAAAATCCATACAAATTTTAAATTAATTTTTTAATACAATAAGCTCCTGAAATATGCTTTTTGTCGACACAGATTGGCAATTACATTTAAAAACAGAAAAAGCTCACAACAACTGCTCATAGGATGTCACTATACATTTTAATTAGCTACTAGATTCTTTAACTTATATTAATAAATTATCCTACTCTAAGTGGAGATAGAAATAAAGATGTGATAGTTTATACATCCAAGCTTTAATATGCTGGAGTGTTCTTCTCCCTCACCGGGGCCCTCTAAAGAGAACCGTAAAAATAATAATATAGAGCGAGTGTACTCAAATCTTCTAACCAACACAGTGACAGATACTCCCGTGAATCTAATAAAAAGAATAAGATGCTAATGGTGGCTATGCTTTACTAAAGAAAGAAAAAAATCACATTTGCAAGAGTAATTTAAAAACATCTTAGCATTTTCAGTTTCAAGCAAGTTACCAAAACAGATCCAGGAAATGAAATTTCCCATTTATATGTTAAACTTGTCCCAAGCACTTCTTTACATTGTTTACGTGAAATCTGGTATTACTGTTTCACAAAGAACAGCTTCAAGATGATCTAGAAGAGCTAAATCAAGTTACTGATACAATATAAAAGTAGAACTCAAAGGTTTTAATACTATTTGTACTATTTTATCAGTGAGTAGAAGCAAACACAAAACTGGTGAGTAGCTACCAACATAAGTGCAATTCTTCTCATATGTAATTTTAGCTAAGATAGTTAATGCTACTGACTTGACTTAGTTAAGAGTAAGTTATCAGTAGATGTCAAGAAAAACCTCCCAAGACAGAACACTACACAAACATGCAGCAGATGCTGTGCATCAACGACCTCTCTTCTCCGATTTCAAAATTCATCCTCCATATGATGAAGCACAGCAGCCACCTTAGACCCTCTATTTTTAAGAACACCATTTGGCCAACTCCCTCCATCTCTCTAAAAGAAAATAATCAGCTAATTCAGACCAGAGATAAATCCAAACATCCAGCTCCTCCCTTAGCTTGCCTCTGCTAAATTTTTATCTGCTTCAAAATTACTAGAGTCCCCAAGAAGTTAAAGGGATGTGCACCAGCCAACAAGCACCATAAAGATCAACATTCCTGAGAAGAGGCAAGCAGCCCAGTCGATCCTGTCTCTTTCCCTCTGCTGACAGCAGACACCATGAAATGAAACTGGACAGCAAGAAGAAGGTAGCTCTTCACATCAAGCAGGGAAGCGGTCAGGTCTCAGCATTCAAATCAATTAACATGAAAAATACGAAGAGCCTAGAGCTACCTTTTGCATTTACTCTTTCCCTTGAGCAGCCCTCAAATAGAGAGAGGCTGTTTCTTCAGATTACCTACTTCTAGGTAGGTAAAATGGATGTTGCTGTCATAGGAACTCCTGGATAATCTGTTATCTTCACACCACCACCCTTCACATTTGAAGGTCTTATAAGAAAAAAAGAAAAAACCCACATACTAACCCTACCTGACTACTACCTAACACTGGGGCAGAATTTTCCTTTTCCCTACTGCAAGACAGGTGATAATTATTTTAACACAGCATATGTAGAGATATTTATTCTCATGTAAAAAAGATCCTGGTCTACAAGACCAAGTGTGCAGCCTTCCCAAGATACCACTTGTCATTAAGTACATCCCAGTGGGCCCTAACTGCCTTCCCATTTAAGCCTCTGGGATCTGAATCCTACTCTCAAAGGCTGTCCAGTCAACCAAGTGCCAAGAGAAGTTCTGAGCAATTCCTAAGAGTATTGCAATCGCACAGACATCCTTGACTGTGCTTTGTTGCATGACATCCTGCTAAAACGTCCACTGACTGCGTAGTTCTCAATGACAAATACAATTATCCCAGTGTCTGCTGAAGCTAAGCAACAAACCCACTTTTAGCTTTGTAGTGATAAATTATCACCTCCCATCCCTGCCAATGAGACTGAAAGTTTTTCTGTAGCAGTAAGCTTCATATGATTTCACCCTAAGCTGTCATAAAGAAATAAAAGCAGAGAAAAAATCCTGCAGCTGTGACTTGAGACTCTGCATAAGCCATTGTGATAATTGACACACCACCGTCAGAGCTGTGCAGACAAACAGTGCCTTTTTCCTATTACTTGGCCACGCTTTAAAAAATGCATTTGATCAGCTATGACATTTCACTTAAAAAAAAGATGCTATCAACTGACCATCAGAAGCATTCTGTTACAAGAGTACTAAAACTGTATGGCAGTAGTTAAAGGTATCTAGAATATTCCTCTGAAATGTCAAGTATTTCTCTTCATACAACGTATTTATGTACCTTGACATTATCAGTTCTGAAAAATGGAGAAATACATCAGAACTATCTTGTACGATTCCAAAAAGGCAAGGTGCATATTTCTTCCTCCTTGCTTCTCAAAAGAGAATACAGCCTTTTCTACAAGATCCAATGATGCAAACTGGTACAATACAGATCCTCAGTTAGGACACACATTTCTTAAAATAAAAATACCTGCAAGTATGTTTCAGATCTAAGATAATCAATTATATTTGTATTTAATTTCAGAGTGAACCAACTTCCATGCTATATTGTTTCACTTGTTCCACTGAAATTGTTAAGCTACACAAAGATAATAGAATAGTGGCATACGTAGAGATTTTATTCAGTAATTTATCACTATCAATGTTTAACACCTTCTTAGGAAAGAAGCAACTTCATCCCTGGCATACATGTGCACAATTGGTCAACTAATACCACAACTCATTACAACACTGGAACTCTGTTGGTGTTTTTAACCTACTGCACTGTAAATGAAGTTTCATCACATTCAGTATCACCATGTTTTCCTACACTCAAACATTCACTGAACAACTACGTTGGGGGAGAAACATGATAAAGAGAGATCATATTTTTTGACATATGTGTACTGGCAGTTATTATCCCATACGAAAACCTCTTAACAACAGATATCTGTTGGGAACGAAGAGGGGGAAGAACTCGAAGACTTCCCCTGCATTTAAGCCTAGAAATCGGTTTTACAATCAAAATGATACCTTGTGGCTGCCTGCTTAATAGTTTAAACTTCAGAGGAAAAAGGGAAAGTAAAGACATCTAAGTTGCAGCTGAATTTAACATGAGTACATAAGTTATACTTGAACAAACTTACAAATTCATGTTTCTATACATCAGTGCTGTGGCTGCTCAGGATTAATATTCATAGTCCTGTATATTTCTTTGAGAAACAGCAAGGCAGTGTCTTCAGATCCCCTATGAAGAATTTAAAAAAAAAAAAAAAAAGTGTTATTTTGGTATGGTCCGTGTTCTAACTCTTGTAAGACATATTTCAAGCTCTCTATAAAGTTTGCACAAAAGTTTGCCCTAGTCCTTATCTTTCAGGAACATGGCCTTACCCACTACCAACTTCCTTTGAGCTACAATTCTTCATCAATTTTGGATTTCTGCTATCAGCCCTAGCCTACACATTTACCTTTTTCCACTGCATTTTTCCCCTGCTCTGTCCTGCCTAACTTAGTAAGGGGCTGCAACTTGAAATCCCCTTCTCTATCCACTTCTTTGATGTTATTGGTTTGGCTTAAATCTCCTCAAATAATCTATCACTTCTTGCCTCCAATGGGCTTCTGAACATATTCCACTGAGAATACATTCTACTTGTTGAGGCTTTCTTCCTTTGCTTGCTCCACTGCACATCTATTAGACCAATACCAAAACTCAGCCTTGCCAGTTATATCAGCAATATTCTAATTCCTCTCTCCTAACTGGCTGGCACTTCCTTGTAAATAGACTATATGAAATATCTATAGTCTTCCTCTCTTCCTTACCACTAAAAAGTAAGTTCTCAAATAATTTAAAGATTAATATAATCCAAGTGCCATGTTTCCAAGTTGGTGTTTTCCCTCCCCTTTTCAAAATCAAAGCTTCAGGCTATCTGAATTAAAATTTAACATAGACAGACTTAATTTTCTTATCTGTCTATAAAGTGTTATTTAAACACACATAAACAATACTAATACAAAAGTGTTACAACCACTGTAAAAAAGAACAAAGTTAAACAGGCACATTTTAACAAAGTTCCAAAGCTGTAGGAATTGTTAGATAAGGGTAGCTTCCTGTGCTTTTTAAAAGAAATTACATAGGGAGACAGTAAAGGGAATTTGGAGGATCACAGTTCTGACTGCCTAAACGTGAGGACCATCATTTACAGAGCACCAGGACAGAGTTAAATGTGCAAGATAAGGGACTACAAGTATTTTCCACAATTGAGCATAGAGATCATAACCATATTTCTTGATGATATGCGCTATTAAATGAGCAAGCAAACAAGCAGCAGAAGGATCAACATGGAAGCTCCATTCTCTCTTAACACACAGGTTGTTTCATTTAAGGCTTTCCCCACCACCCCCCTCCAAGAAAAATAAAAAACCAAAAAACACCCAAACAAAAAAAACAACCCAGCAGCCATGCTCTCATATTTTGGTTGTTAATTATCATGCTTATCTTCCTTACTTGAGTGACCAAAAAAAAAGAAAAAGCAGCTATGGATAGCAAGTTTTTAAAAACCTGGCAATGATCGGCTGCCGCCTTGTGGAAGAGAATTCCCTGTTCCTTCGACTCTACCCATGAAATGGCACTGCCACCCCACTGGGTCACTGACTGCTTGGGGAGCCCCGCCAGAGCTCCATGCTCAACAGTGCTGGCACACATCAACACTGCAGCCCTGCAAATCCCTTCTCCAGCAGCTACTGATCAATGTTACTGACTTTAATAAGATCCTTCAGGTAATGCTGTCAATGCCATATTTTAACCTCTGGAAAAATGCCATTAGCTATTGAAAATCAAAATCTGTATGTGAGCAACCACTCTACACAAGTGGTAAATCATTCACATTTACAGGAAGATCCATTGTGCCTTTTTCATTCCTTTTATTTGTTAATCTTTGATAGCAGAGCATCAATATCCAGCAATTTCCTTCCAACATGAAGAGGTAGTAAAGTTTTACTACATATTGTAGTCTAATACCATTCCTTTGTGAATAGTTTTATTTGAAAAACTACAGTTGTCAAAATGCTCCTCGAGCTCTCCTTGTTCTGAAAATAACTGTAGCTAAAGGCGTGTGTCTTGAGTGTCGAAGTTCAAGAGAACAGTATGCAACGTCTTCATTGCAAACAGGATGATAGATTTGTTTTACTTTGTGTTAACACAGAATTTTATTTTGAAATGAGGTAGCCAATAGTCACATCTAGGTGCGACACCTTGAGACTGACATTCCTGGACAGTCATAGATACTGTTTACCTTATATTTGAATTGTCTCAATTATATATCACTTGAGCATCCAGAGCATAACAAATTTATCTATCTTTACAGTATGCCTGTCTGGGATCCTTCCAAACAAGAGGCCATTTCAGAATTAAGTGATGAGGACCACGTATCCAACTCCACAGTCATCTTGGAAAACATTTCAAAGATTACAAAGACCTAGAAAACTCAGGTCTCCTAAGTCACATGCATACACATCAACCACTGGAACAAATCCTATTCTGTTAGCTTTAGAATTTGTTGGTCTTTTTGCAATATGCAACTTCTCAAATCAGCAGTAGCCTGAAAAATATATCTGTGTATATAAACCCAGTTAGGTTTGTGAAAATGTATTTCAAGTGAAACACTAGGGTGTGATTTTTGAGAGATATCATCTAAGTTTTCATTAAAAAATACTCAACATGTTTCTAGCTTTTATCGTATTGGTCACAGGTAAATAATAAGCAACAGTAAGATAAATGATAGGTATGTCATTACAAACTTTTAAAGATATACAGTAATATCAGAAAAGTAGTATTTACAGAATCACAAGTATTTCCCCTTACCAGTAGCACAAATGACTCTGTAAAGCAAAAAGGTATTCATTGAAGCTTTCTATTGGTTTTTCTTGTAGAACATAGTCAATACGACGTCCTCCATTTAGCATTCCAACCTTCACTAAAAAATCTTCATCTCTGGGAGGGTCTGGACTTTCAGTGATCTTTTCAGCTAAAATTAAAGAGTTTAAGATTTCAAGCACACCCTGCTTGACTATAATCACGAAATATCACCCATTTTCCCTGCTATAATTGCCAAGTGCTTGCAACAAGACAATAATAACAGCCTCAACCGACTAGCATGCCACTGTGTAATTCAGAAAGGTTACTGGAACTCTAGACCTAATTCTTCCATAACAGTTTAAACAGAATTTGTTTGAAGAATAGCTCACATAAAGTAATAGCTGAGCAATTTTATAAACAAACCCCACTGTTTATACACAAATAGATCCAGTCAAGTGAATAACCTGAAATAATGTATTTTTAAGTCCCCTTTGCATAGAGTCAGTCACTATCCTCAATTTAAACCAGGAGGAATGTTTTTTTCATTGTAAGTACAGAGAAGGCAGAATTAGTAAACACCGACAGATAATTCACAATTGGGAAGCCTACCCTTGGTATCATTAGGGATAATATTTATACTGACTTAAATTTATTTTCCTCAACCACATTTTTTTCTGTTAGAGCACATACTTAATTCTTCTTAGCTCATCCCAAAAACTCAGCAGAATATTACTGAAGAGAATAAATCTCATAAATTTTTATTTATATTAATTTGCCCTGAGAGGAAAGAAAACACAGCTAATTTAGAAACCGGCCCTTCCAACTGAAGTTGAAAGTTTATACAAACTCAAGCCTAAAATATCCTTCAATAAAAGTTGTTAACTTTTGCTTTCCTAAAAAGACAAAAAAACCCGCAGCAGTAGATCTTACATTTAATGTTAAATACTCCAAAAGCACAGAGGCCTCCTTAATAGGGTCAGGAAAATCAATAGCAAGCAATCACTAGGATACTCAAGTTTCTACTAATTCGATATTGTAAGTTATAAGAAACCCAATAACGTGTCCACATACCTTCTACCACTTGCTTTTCTTCTTCCTCTTTAATTTGGTTAGCTACTTTCTCCAGTTCTGCTTGTAGCTGAGTTGAAGATGTATGAGCGCGTGCAAATTCATTAAGGGTCTGCCACGCACTCTTCAGAGAGCTAATAAAACCCTGTTTCAGATCAGATCCCATACGAGAGAGAGAGTCTTTCAACTCTAAGGGAAAAAGAAAAAAAACCCCACCATAGTAGAAGGATTTAAAATTATAAACTAAAACCAGAATGATTAAACCCTGTTCAACAAACATTCCAATTGTTAGGAGAAACAAGCCTGCTACATCATGAACATCTGTTTCTTGCTTCTCTATTCCATTTCAAAAGATTAGGTGAGATGTAATTAATACACAATGGTTTCTCATTGAATGGGTCAATGAGTTAACACCTACTAGCATAGGAAACCGTCCAACAGCCTCCAAGTCCAGAAAGGTCCACAAAGATAGCTACACCAGCCAATACCTCAACACCACCACCACCCACAATCACTCCTAACATCCTACACTAAAGGAAAATTAGAGCCGCTAGTTTCAAACTCCAGCACAGCAGAAAAGACCAGAAGAGCTGCCAATGCCAGCAGTAATGAATTTGGAGAAGCACTACCAGACAACTCTAGCCTGTAATTCTGCTACAGCTCAGTAATTGTGTCACCAGTAATCAAGCTGCCATTCAATACTGGTGGGAAACTCTGAATGAAGGAGAGCTCTTCATAATAACTGGTTAGAACCACATGGGTCTGTTAGATCTGGGCTCAGGCCTATTCCATGGAACATTCACCTACACCAAGGAAAAAACAGTAAAGAGCAACACACCATATTTTTCTCCTTTACTATACACACTTTTTGAGAGTTGTAACCTGAAACACTCCTTAACAAGTATCTTGTCTAGTCTAGGAAAGCAGACTCATTCTAATGTACCAGTCTAAAGTATAGATGCTGCAGAATTTTCTATCCAAGTGCCTGAAGACAGGCTTTTGGAGGGCTGTGTGAACTTGAACAGCAATATTGTGAACTGTACAGCAAAACTGATTTTCCTTATTAGGTATACAAAATTTAAATATAGCACCTTGATCCAATGTGTACTCATGAGCAACAAGATTCAGTCCCTGCCAACCAATGGCTATGGAATCACCTTGTTCCTCAACATTTCCAATATTGAACAGACACTGGATAAACACTTCATGGTGGTCATTAGGAACAAGGTAAACGAAACCAGTAAATTGAGTTTCTATTTCACACCACCTTGGAAATTAAGGTGAACAAGCAATTTACAGCAATTTTAAAATGGAACTTTGCTAATTAGAAGGTCAAATCTGGAGAAATTACTATTATTACATCTGAATGCAATTATGAATGGCCAACTTAGGGGGCTGGGAGGAATCCCCTCTGTTGTTTAGAAAAAATATGGAATTAGATATCCAGCAACATTGATAAGTTTGTTGAAATTTTACAATATTCTAATGCATCAAATGAGTAAGTTAGGAAAGAGATCCATAAATTAAGTAAGTCTTCTTTTTACCCAGATGAAGTCTTTTTCTGCCTTTATGATGTGGAATAAGAACTGGTTTTAAATCCATGTCTTCAGTGATCATTGGTTCTAACCTGTATGCTACTGGATCAAGCTGTTAAGAAACAACACATTGATATTTAGTTATCTTAGAAATTATTTTAATTATTACATTTCAGTGAAAAAAAAAATCTCTATTTATGATTAATGGAGAGCCATATTTTAATTCTGTTTACAGAATTTCAGTTTACAGAAACTCAGTTCATAACCATATAGTTTAACTATAAGATTAAGCAGGTTCATTAACTAATTAGGTCTTGTTTTTCTATAGACAGATCCTAAGACAGGAAACACAACAGTGAAAGAGCAGAAAAATTTTCTTGCACTCTGATGATCTCTACCGACATGTCACTATTTGTTAAACAAGATGGGACAGAAAGGACAAATGTACTGCATGTACTGCAAACCTTTAATGATTTCTACATTTCCCAGAATCTAAACTGGAAACTCGGAAAAGTCCTGTGAACAGCTCAAATACAAATACTTCATAAAAATCTACAAGAGCGGCTTGAAATTAATGAAAAAAAAATGATCAGGGCAAATATTATCAAGCCAAGCCATACCTAGAATGCTAGGTATGCAAGCTATAGCCAGCTCTACTTTACATTTGCAGTAAAAGACCACAAATATTTGAAATACATATTTCAGGGTTTTTTTGGTTTGTTTTTTTTAAAGGGTGTTTTGGGAAATGTGTGTAGGGGAACAGGAGGTATAATGCTCAGCAGTTAAAATTTAGTATTCCGCACTGTTGTCTTCTGCATCAACTAAAATCAAATCTCAGAAGTACTGCTTACTCACTGGATGATAGATATTGAAGAATCCCTTGCAGGTAGGAAGCCTGTAGTTTTCATCAATCTTCTCCACACCTCTCACAGTAAGGAACACACCAATAGGAGAACCGAGAGCAAAGAAAATATCTGGTTCAAAGTCCAATGCACTGTAAACCACAGAAACCTACCAGACAGAAGTCAGATATGTAATATCCCAGAAGTGCCAGCTAGTTAATATAATGCTTAGCTAGGAAGGAAAAACATGTTGTGTATTAAATCAACCACATGCTCACAGTACTTCCAGGAAGCTTCAGCTGCATTGCCCTCTTCCATACCAATGCTACGGTACCAGTGCATTTTAATACTATAATATTAAAATGGTTTTCTTAAATTCAAAAGTAGAAAAAAAAAATTAAAACAGGCACCCCTGTTACAGTAAGTTTTGGTTTTCAGTAATCTAACCCACTCTCCAAGCCCTCCCTCCTGCCAAAGAGTAAAGTTCTATATAAACATAACTTTTGTATAACAATCAAGGGAAATAGCACAAAGTCATCAACATTAAAAAAAAACCCCAAGCAAAAAGGACAGCATTGTTCCAAACGAATAATTTAAATTTACATAATCTCACCTGGCCAGTTCCGACTTCAAAATACTCATAGTCAATGTTCACAGAAGAAACTGATGCACCAACTGGAAGCTTCCTCTTTGGGTGCAGCTGACCAGACTCTGAAGGGGAGACAGAACTAACTATCCCTTTTGCTTTCTGGGCATCTTCTTGAGTTTGGAGTGTGGCAGCCAGCACTGCTTTCTTTTCTGCTACTGCTTTCTTTTGTTCCTTTTGAGACAAATTTCAAAAACATGAAAAAAAGAGTTTATTTCAGTTTTCAAGATTCCTTTAATATATCCATGTGTGTTAAAGAATAGAAGTTACTCCACAGCAAGGAAGTCCATTACATTTGCTTAACAACTTCTTATTTCATTCCTGAAAAAATGTACTTACCTGCTTGGCTGCTCTGTCTTTTACAAAATTAGCTATTTTCTTTCTTGGTCCAAGAGGTATCCCCATTTCCTTCAGGTCATCGACTGTACACATCAGCTAAAAAAAAAAAAAACCCACCACACATCAAGATACTTTATAATTTTTCTAGTAACATATATCGTTTCTTATTCACAATGACTTATGAATTAATAAGACATTTTATAACGCTACAGAAATTACAAAAAAATTAAAAAGACATGATACAAAGTGCCCTAAAATAACTGGGGGAAAAAAGTCACCTAACATTTAGTCTTTATGTCAGACATTAATTGTTTTACCCCTCTGCAATGCTTTCCTGTCTCATGGTACACTAAATTAATTAAAAAAAAAATAAAACCACCAACACAAAAAACCCAAACATAAACCTGGCAATCCCCGTAAGTCAAGTGAATATTATTGTACCAGAGACTCCATGTCAATTCGCTCCTTTTCAAATGTGCTTGCATACTCTGACAAACTAAGCATTTCCAGAGTCTTCTGCAAAGTAGGAACATCATCATCTACTTCGGGCTCACAAACATCATCACCAGAAGTAGTAATTGAGGAGCCCAAGGAACTGGTATCTTCAGTCACCTTAAAAAACCAGCACAGAAACAGAATCACATCATCTAACAGTGAGAAGCCAATATGCATCCAAGTACAAGTAAATACAACTCCTTTTTCTTAAAAACATAATGTAAGCTTTGTGAATTTATGCCCATTTTTAGTAAAGCAGGATACAGATTTTCCACTAATAATAGATCAGCAAAATACATATTTAAGTATTACTAAGAGAGGTAAAAGGTTATTTGAGCTTTCTGAAACTCAAAAATATTTCATCATCAAACTGGTCACTGTTTCTAGCCTGAACACAGATAGTTTCTTTCCCTCTTATGCATCTCCCCCACCATTCAGATACTATTCAGACCAAGTTACGCGTCCACAAGGGTCAAAGCTGATGTTCATGATCACATCCCATTACTGTAACTTGAGAGAGATGCAGATAGCTTGTCCTGAGAATTGACAATATTTACAAAACTGCACACTTCTGTTAACATGTTAAAATGTACTATGAGAACCCACAGCTGTATTTCAGCTAATAAGTTCTGAAAGCTTAAGAAAAAGTTGCTGAAAATATCAGATCTATTTGCCTGGGAAGACTAGCATGCAAATTACCTGTTTATCATGAGCAGCTCCATCCTTTACAGTTCCATTAACACCAGAGAATGGTCCAGTATTTACTGATGAAGCTAAGTCCTTCTGGTTAGATAACATGTCAAATAGAATTAAGGAACCTGGAAACAGGAATTAAAGTTGTCTTGGGAAAAATACCAGATTTCCTGTCCCTAAATGCTAAGCAAGATTTATATGCAATAGTAATAGCAGTGTATAGATTGATCAAATAAGATGGCTGAATTAAAACTAAAATACCCACATATTAACTTGCACATGATCATTCTCAGCAAAAAGCAAACCTTTTTTTTTTTTTCATGTTCATGTGAAATAGCTTTATGCAGTTGTCACAATTAAGCTATCTTTCCTTTAACCATCTTAGACTGCTTGCAAAACTGGAGGAAAAGTACCAGCTGAAACCAGTATGGCATATGCCTTTATAACACTTCTTCTATGTTCCAGAAAATTATCTTACTTTTACTAAGTGCGAGTTCCGAGACACAGAAGTTACCCACCTAACAAGACACCAGATAACCTGTCAACTTTTAAACACAAATTAGATACTAAGTCTTCATGAAGGAAACTAAGGAGAGGGGAAGAAGGGGGAAATACATGCATCCATAAATACTAACCTTCTCTCAAAGCTTTATAAACTTATTGAAAGGTGTTCAACTTTAAGTCAGCAGTATTCTGAAAGACAGCCATATCCTATCAGCTAGTTTTAGCCTTATGCTTAATGAAGGTTCCACTCCCCTTAGTATAGGAATGCTGGTTTTATCCCAAATCAGTTCCTTGGATAATTACCTAAACTGTGCCCGGCCACAGAGACTCCTCCTTTGAAGTCTGGATTGCGACTCATGAAAAGTGCATACAAACGATTCATTTCCATGCCCACTTTGTCTACAATTGTCTGACAGTAGGTGGGGCTGTTGTAAAACAGTATGTCAAGGAGCGTTTCATTGGTAAAATGGCGCAGGCGTCCAATGCTTGGCAAAGTGATTTTTTTTATGTTCCTAGTAACACAAAAATCATTAGAAGCATGAATGCCTTTAAAGAAATGCAGATAAGAATTTTGTTAACTCTTGAAATGGCAGGTAATAGAACTGCAGTGTAAATATACAGATATGGTCTCTACAGACATTAAAAAAACCCATATAGCCTTCTGGCGTCGCTGCATATTCATACATTAGTGCTATCTGCTGATTGTACTTATTTGAGGAAGATACAGCTCCCTTTTTTCTCGCCAGGCTGAAGGGATGCCTGAAACAATCTCTTCTCTGTTCCAACACTGCACTGATATACTACAGGGAAGTTTAGTGAGCAGGTTGGTAGAAGCGGAAGAGAAAAAGAACTCACATATAAAAATTGAAGGTGAAATTGAAGTAACAGGCAACATAATACTCTCTTCTTGGAGAAAAAGCTTGGCATTACCATCTGTATGCCTGGAGTTATGACAGCTGCAATGGAATTGCTAGAGAACTGAGACCGCCTTAGTTAGCATTGCCTGGTTTGAATAACAGAATGAGGATCTTCATCCCTCATGATAATGCAGTGTTCAAATGAGAATAAAGGACTAGGACTCGACTTGACTGAGCTAGAACAGTCTGGAGAACACCAGCATGCAACAAGAAGTGGTACAGGTTGCTACCCTTGCAATTTCTACTTCCCCATCTTTGAGCAAGAGAAATCAGCTTGAAATGTCAAGTGGCAGCAAAGGGATAGTCACCAAGAAGTTATTTCAAAACAGATTTTAAAATGCTGTTAATACTCCTACCCAAATATAGATACTTTGTTTAAAAAAAAAAAAAAAAAAATAAAAATCTTAGCTCAACTGCCTAATCATAATTCAACTAATACACTTAGGACTGGACAGAGGGCTCAATGCCTTCCTCAGAAAGAGGACACTGACATGTCCTAGGGTCAGACGCAACGAGACTGCAGGAAGGTACAGGCGAGAAAACTCTCCACAAAATTGTATGTACCTGTTACTGGACAATACATCTCTATGCTCACCACCACATACCTACAATCACTATCTCTATGCACTCATTCATCACATGTATCAGCGCATTAGCCACTTTCGTGAAAATGCAGTATTGAAAAAGTGTGTATATGTATCTGTCACTCTGTGTCATGAAAATAAATAAGAGAAAATACTCCACATGCCTTTCCAGCTTTCTCTATACTCATCAAAATGTCAATTAAAAAAAAAAAAAAGCGATTCTCTTTTGTAACCCAGTCACGCATTTATTCATCTAGTCTAAAGAGCATATTAACTTCTCTTTTTATCCACTTTATGAAAACTGTTAAGATGCAGCTTATGTGAAGTTCACAACATTAAACAATATACTCACCTGTCCACACCTGTTGCATCTCCATGCAGAGAGCTATGCCAGTGAACTGGGAGGAATTCCACCCTGCTCACTTTACGTTCTTCTAAAGATTTCTTAAAGTGAGTCTGCAACAACTTCAGAGAAACAGTCCTAAAATCATCAACTGTAGAGAAGAGGAGTAATGAAAATATGCTAGTAGCAGTACTCAAGCAACACACATTTACAGACATTCTTCCCTCCTCCAATTTCAGACATAGTCAAAATACAAATGAGGGAAACTGAGAAGTGGAAAAATCTTTGCAAGTATTAATCTATTAATCCTCTAAGAAAAAATATTTTTTTTAAAGTGGATTTTCTAGCAAGCTTCTATTTATCTCACAATGAATGTATTTTTACTCCATGAACAGTCATTTATTCAGCTGTGCTGAAGTGTGTTTAAAAAAACCAAAAAGTAAACAAAAAACCACCCCACACAAACAGACACAAACCACACAAAGCAAACACATACACCCACACCACCCAAAAAAAAAAAAAAAAAATCACACCCCACACACTCCAAAAGCCAAGTCTGATATTGAGGACTAATAAAAGTTAAAGCTGTAAGTCTGACCAAACAGAGATTCTGCTTTTTGAAAATAATCAGGAAAAACTCCTTAACGTTAGAGACTTTTTTATTTAAAGACGTGCTTATCTGAATATGAGATATAGAGACCCACATTTAAACAGTTAAGAATATGACTGCTCATTAAACAAGCAAAAAACTTACCACATTCAACAATGCTTCTAAACCTCAAGTCACATACAGGACCTATGCCATGAACCATAAATACTAGATGGTCAATTTGGGACATTTCTCCTGTAGAAAAAGAAAATTTAAAAAAATCAGAATACCAATACGTACTGCAGTGGTGAACTTTAGAGTCAAGCAATGTTAAAATATATTTGCTTTATAAAACCTATTACATAACATGGTTAAGAATATAACACAGCCCACAGGACTCCCTTGATTAAAAAAAAACCAAAACTGGATAACCTCTTTCAAGCAGCTTACACCAAGAACAACTTTAATCTTTAGACTCTAGGCACAAACAGCGCATTGCCGCTTCACCCACTAGGGTCCAACTTTTGCACAGAAACAAACTGACTGCTCAAGCTGCAGACTCGCGTACAATGATCACATACCATCAGGAATTTCATCATGGTCATCATCAATTCCACGTTTTACTACCCTTGGTCTTGCCTGACCATCTTGAGTGGTTCCCCATTCATCTGGTGTGGCAGAAGGTTGGAACTGAACTATGACCTGAAAAAAATACATTGTCCAATTACAAACACAAAAAACCTTATTATTCATATTGTTAGTCTGAAAGCATTGCATGGTTTAACACACTTTTTGATTGCTTTACCTTGCACTTGAGACAACTGTTTTCTTTAATTAGCACATATGCAAAAAAAAAAAAAAAAAAAAGCCTTAGAAAACCCTAGGACTATTCCTTGTAGCAGCAACAGCTTCACTAAAACTAGATTCCAAAATAACACATATAATTCTCATTAGCTTGAAAATCAACCAGATGACTTAAACAAAAGTAACCACTAGTTGAAGAAGCTGGTCTGTTCAATGATTCTTAACAATTTTAAGTCCTCAAATAAGCATTATTCAAGCTCCTCTGCCCTAGACCCCAGTACCTACTCTGCCTTAGCTGATTACTGTTCTTGTGAGGGAACTGAACACTACCCCTATTTATAATTACTCTATTGTGAGAAAACAAACAAACAGTGCTTTTCAGGGAAGGACAACAACATTCAGAATAGCCCCAAAACCCTAGAAAGTGAGGAATTCGGTAGCACGGCTGCTCGTAACACTTACAACTCACTATAGTCTGAATTCATATTTATGACACCGAGTGATTTAAGTGCTCCTTCTCTAGGTTTTTACTGGACAGAACTCCTTAACCAGCATTAGTAAGTGCTTAAAGTAGGAGCAACCATGATCCTTTCTGGCTCTTGGATTATGTTTATTTATTAATTACTGCATCTGTGATAAGTGAACAATTAACAGCATTGGTCAATAAGGCTGAAGTCCATGTTTTAATCACAAGAGACTGTTAGCGGAGTATTTAGAATAATTTTTAAAGCTTTTTTGCTGTACTTTCACATGGCCTAAAAATAGTTGCACTGGAAGACTTCTCATGGCTTAGATACACAAACTAATTACCTTACAATTCGATTAATGTTCTTCACGTGAAAACTCTTAGTTTAAATTACCTTCCATTTGGCCCAGACTGTCTGAGGTTTAACTAATTCAAATTGCCTCCTGTTTGCCACCAGTTACACTTACGTCAAAATACTTACTATGTAAACCCTTATTCTTCTTAGGTTTCAGAACGCATTGTCTTTTAATCAGGTGACAGCACACTGAAGCAAGCAGAAGTTCAGTGTTCTATAAACTTTACTATCTTTAATGCACACATCTCCAAAACCAACAAGTACGTTTCAAGCAAGACAGACTGCATTCAATTTATGCTTCCATCGATCTTCTCATTCAGTCCTAGTGAATTCTGTGAGAACCAATCACAAAAATCTATTACCTTGGGATTATGCATAACAATTGTCTCCCCGTTTGGGAATTCAAGTCGCCGATGCCATTGATTTGTAGTTACAGCCCTTTTATATTCTGCCTGAAACAGTAAAAAAGTTACACAAAATCAGTATGCCTTCTCAGACAAACTATTTTTTGGCCTTGTGCATCATCTTTAACATTAAGGTTAGAATTTACATAACTTTATTATATAAGTGTCATGTGAAGCACTATACAAATTGATTTTAGGTCATAGAGGTGCAGGACTTATGCATGAGCAACGTAGCCTTCTAGCCACTCCCCTTTCCAGGATCTGCTTACTTATGTTCCAGAAAGTGCATTCTGGAAACCACTTTAATGAAACACAAAGTAGTATTTCTAAGGTCATAAATACAAAGAACTACTAAGTTCTTAGTGAAGTTTATGTAAAGGTAATACTAACCTCCAGCTTATCACTGAAATCCTCAGTGTAAGGAATAAACCGGCTATCCTTGTCTCCCTTATAAAACCACATGCATCGTCTCACTTCAGAAGGCTCTTCTTCCCAGTAAACAGCTTTCCTCATTCTGTCATACAGGTACACATCATAGCGTCCCCCCTCAGTGCTCAGAACCACACTCTCAGGATCAGGCTGGACTATGACACAAAAGTCACACTCCGTTATGATACTAATACATACAATCTTTTTTCTCTCTCGTCCCAGCCCTAATCACTTCTGCGATGAGTATTAAGCGCTTAAGACAGGTATTTATACTATGGAATAGAAGCTTCATAATATCAGGCAACCATTGCGTTGTTCCTGAAATGCTTCTATATGCTCTGTACACAACAAAAAAAGCTTTGAACAACTCCCAGATATGAATACTTATTCCAGAGCTGACAGTTTAACAAAAAGGCAAACCAAACCACAGATAACTAGTTCTACTAGTACATCTTAACACTGACAGTATCAATGTAAGTGAATAAATTAAGTAGCACAAAATACATCTTCGAGATATGTATTAATGTTACTTATCACTGCCATCTCACACTTTCAAACACACATGGCATTACTGTAGTATCTTCCTTCTAGTCTTCCTGTTCACTTCTGAATAAGATACAATTAAGATTTTCGTAACTTACCAGAATTATAGACTTCCTCTAGTTTTGCAGAATCCAGAATGCTGAACGGCATCCATATTTGCTTGTCCTCCACCTCCTTACAGTAGAACCAGTGTGGCTGAACCGGCTCATATTGGTTCTGTAGCAAAACAGGAGGTGCCTGGACCACTGGACCTGCAGGCCTGGGAGCTTGAAGCTGTGACTGAGTTTGTGGAAAGCGAAAATACATACAGGTTCATCACCTCAATCTCACATAGTTTTTACAGAACTGATCTATACTTTGCTATGGAGAATGCTCAGAGCCTTTATTTCCAACATTTTTTCCCCCAAAGAATGTTATCTTTCATTCTAAAAATGTTATAGACAAGTTGTCCACTTTATCATGTTTTTGAAAACTTACACCTTTTCAAATGGAGAAAGGATGTGAATTTTGTTCCCACAAATACTGTTAAAAACTGTATGGTCTAGCACCTTGATTACGTAAAACCAGTAAGATTAAAAACATTCTCTTAAATTTTCAAAACTTAGGCTGACCATATTTCTCACGGCCACCAAATCTGACATGAAAACAAAAACATATTCTTCTCATTATTCATTTATACATAATTACATTTTTGCATAAAGATTGTCAATTTTAGCAAGTGCCCACCTCAGTAATAACTCTCTTCCTGCAAACTGCATCAGGAGAGGCAGATTTCAAACTCTAATACAGCCTTGGTGATGCAAGAAAAATAACTGATTTTGAAAGGAACTATAGCCTACATAAAACTGATTTCATATAAAGTCTAGAAAGATCCCAGTTAGTACAACTAAAAGCGATATCAGCAGTAACAATTGCTTTCGTCAATACCTTTAAAAAAACCCAAAACCCTAATATACTGTACAAATATAAAAGTCAAGCAATTGGAAGTTCTGAAATTCTTTAATATAAAACTCCAGATTGTTCAGGTTCTACTGCCTTTGCTATGTTTTTTGTTATTATGTAATCTTTCTATTCTTTATTCACAATAGCAGCAATATAACAATAGCTCAGGCAATATAAAAACACTTTTTGTTGTTTTCAAGGAAAACTAGTCAGACTATTACTAATCCATTTAAGTTATTTTAATAATGCTTTTGTGAAGGTAAAAAAGAATGGAGATAAATGCTTTATATCACACAAAATCCTCAACCTGGCTTCACCAGCAAAACCAGCTTGAAAAGAGATTTTTAGCCCACATCTTGCAAATGTCTAAATGACCTCATTTACAGCAGAGGCACAAACAGTGGAGCAGCACAGCTGAAATGGCAGCAAACTCAGTAGCAGACAGAAAAGAGCAACAGAACTTCACAACCTGGCTTTGTTTCTGACACCAGAGGCTCATGTAGATACAGCCTCAAGGTACGCTCAATTAAAAGATCAGGAAGCTTCCCTAAAGCAACAGTTCCAGGCTAGCTCTAGTGAAAAGATTTTGCTATCAGAAATGGTTCAAGACTTTTTTTTTGGGGGGAGGGGGGGGAAGAAAAATCTTCAGAAGATAAAATACACAATTTAAAGAAGAAAGTGACTTAAACTGTTTTGTTCTGGTACCAGGACATCAGGAATGATTTATATACCTGTGTCAGTGACCCTGGAGGTGTCTGATACATCTGGACAGGCGGTCCAGAGGACGGTGGCTGAGCAGGCATGCGACTCTGTTGCAGCTGCGGTGGAGTAAGGTATGGGTTAGCTCTGCTGCTCAGGGTGGTGTGCCGATAAGGGTTATACCCCTGCTGAGATGTTCCTTGGGGAAGAGTAGACACATTTGCAGATGGGGGACAGCTCTGCTGAGGAGTCTGATAAGCCACGATTCCCACCTGTGAAGTAGGCGGTACACTGTAAGAGGACTGTGTCTTGGGAACATGCAGTGAAAAGGCATTTTGCCCATCCTGCAACCCAGACACAAGTGGAAGTGAAGTTGGAGGCCTGGAGAAGGCTGGTGCTCCAACAGTTGGTGCAACAGTTGTTAAGAGTGGCTGCCCAATACTTCCAAACGGATCACTGCTACTAGGGACTTGAGAGAAATAGTTGAAAGTCTGTGGTGGATTGGGGTTGGCAGAAGTCTGACCCAAGAAGCTGTCCTCTTCACCAACATCTGCAGAATCATCTGCAAAAAACAAAAACATCACTAGAGATTATTGGGAGAGGTTCAAACTGGTTACCAGATGTAGTCAAAATGTTCTGTAACATTCAAAACTCTGTTGGCCCTCATGAAGCTAAAAACATTACAAAGCTTATGCATCCTTAATGACTAAACACTCCATAAAATGAAACAAAAGATACTTCAAGAGCATTTAAAATGGACCATAAAAGTCACCCAGCGTACACAGATAAAGCAACAACAATTAAAAATCTGAAATAAGAGACTAAAGTATGACTGAAGTCAGGGCCTTCCCACACCAACTTGGCAAAGATCCAGGGAGCTAAAATACCTTCCAATTTCCCTTATGCCTACCAAATGCAAGAGTAGCCTTGGTTCATTTCCTTTCACCATGAAAACAGTTACCAACCACAGGAATTTATGCTCTAGTTTTTAGAATTCCAAAATCGAATTAGAAAGTAGAGCTTAAGGATAATCCCAGAGACCAAAGCAATCCATTCTCTCCTGTTCCTTCAGCAGTGTCCTCACAAGGTTTCTCATTTGACTTGCAAGGTGGCCACAACTCATCACTCCAACTCTCTTGATAAGCAAGACTTACTCCAGCTCTCTCCAAAAACCCTACTCTAGACTGGCACAAGAGCTAAATCGCTGGTGGAGAAAAAGAAGTCATCATCCTGCATAATTGCAGGAGAGGGCCTAAAAAGATGCAAGGCCATGACTGCCCTTTCGCATTGAGAAAATACATAAGCCAGGTCCTGGTCAATCACAATTTTCTGTTTTGCAGCAATCTAGTAACAAGTGGGGAGAAAATTGGTTTGACATTATAAAAGGTCTTGCAGTTATACCTGGGATGGTCTGAGCACAACTGCCTGCTGAGGGAAGAGCACCTTGCAAGCAGCCAATGCAATCTGCAGAACTCAGGAGTGCTGTCATCTGCTCTGGCAATCAAATAATCCCCAGGCTGTGGGGAAGAAACCACACAGCTATCATTGCTTCTCTGCTACTCAGTCCCCAGCCAAAGAGAGAGAGACCAAACATCTCTGCAGCTACAAGCAGCCAACAACAAACGTCTTTATCCGCAGCAAACATAACTGTAATATATCAGGGGAGCACAGGGGAATCCACAGAGAAGGATCTCCTAAGAAGCTGCTGCTCTAATTAATTAACCATAAAAGAAGCAGCTGCTGTGACTAAAAAGGACCATCTTCTATTTAGCAGTCTTTCCAGATGGTGTCAGTTTGAGGCAGCCATCCCCTGCATTTACCAATTTCTCTTACTTTCACCTATAGCATTTTATTCCACTTTAATGAACAAAAGCCAAAACCTACATATCTGAACCATTGTGTAAAGAATACTAAAACCATTTATAAACAATGACCACTATGAAATCAGGCCTACAGATTATCTTTCAACTACAAGCAGAACAGCCATTTATACTAAATAAAAGATCTCAACTTCTAAACAATAAAATTCTACTTCTTTTCACATTTCGTAAACATTGTGGAATAGAGAGAAGTATACTGCCATACCACACTGTCAATTCTCTGCTTTCCAAAGTAACTGGTATCAGAGCAGACGATTCACCTCATGACAAACATGTAGCAATGTGCTGTAGAGTTTTCAATGCCTTTATCAAATGCTCCTTCACAAAACACCTACTATTCTCCAATTTCGACTGGGTTTCAGAGATTTAGTCTCTGTCTTTCCTTGCTGTATTGAGTTTGCATGGCAAGGTTTTGGTAGCAGGGGGGCTACAGGGGGGGCTTCTGTGAGAAGCTGCCAGAAGCTCCCCCTGTGTCCAATATGGCCAGTGCCAGCTGGCTCCAAGAGGGACCCGCCGCTGGCCAAGGCTGAGCCCATCAGCGATGGTGGTAGCGCCTCTGGGATAGCACAGTTAAGGGGGGAAAAAACCTGCACAACTGCAGGCGAAGAGAGGAGTAAGAACACGTGAGAGGAGCAGCCCTGCAGCCCCCCAGGCCAGCGCAGCAGGAGGGGCAGGAGGGGCTCCAGGCACAGGAGCAGAGATTGCCCTGAGCCCCTGGGGCAGCCCATGGCGGGGCAGGCTGTGCCCCTGCAGCCCGGGGAGGCCCACGGGGGAGCAGATCCCCACCTGCAGCCCGGGGAGGCCACGGGGGAGCAGATCCCCACCTGCAGCCCGGGGAGGACCCCACAACGGAGCAGGGGGGTGCCCGAAGGAGGCTGTGACCCCAGAGCACGCCCATGCTGGAGCAGGCTCCTGGCAGGGCCTGTGGCCCTGTGGGGACAGGAGCCCAGGCTGGAGCAGGTTTGCTGGCCGGGCTGGTGACTCCGCAGGGGACCCACACCGGAGCAGTCTGCTCCTGAGGGTCAGCACCCCGTGGGAGGGATGGACCCACGCTGGAGCAGTGTGTGGAGGACTGTCTGCCGTGGGAGGGACCCCAGGCTGGAGCAGGGGCAGAGTGCGAGGAGTCCTCCCCCTGAGGAGGAAGGAGCGGCACAGATAGTGCGTGATGAACTGACTCCAACCTCCTGCGCCGCTGCAGGGGAGGAGGGAGAGAGAATTAGGAGTGAAGCTGAGCCCAGGAAGAAGGGAGGGGTGGGGGGCAGGAGTTTTTAAGATTTGTTTTTATTTCTCATTACCCTGTCTGATTTGATTGGCAATAAATTAACCTAATTTCCCCAAGTTGAGTCTGTTTTGCCTATGACAGTAACTGCTGAGTGATCTCTCCCTGCCCTTATCTCAGCCCATGTGCCTTTCGTTGTATTTTATCTCCCCTGTCCAGCTGAGGAGGGAGTGACAGAGTGGCTTTGGTGGGCACCTGGTCTCCAGCCAGGGTCAACCCGCAACACTTGCAAAATGAGGTTGACAAAAGTTCTGCCAAAACAAAAGTTACACACTCATATATATATATACACACACATGTGCATACACACATGCTTTTCCAACACAATACATTACTTTCTACTTTGTCTTTTTCTAATTTTGCAAAAACTACGTTGGAACCTAAAAGCCCAGACTGGCAGAAAAAGAAGCACTTTATACAAGTTTAAAAATTTCCTAGGAGGGTACAGCTTTGACATGCAAGCGCAGTATTCTTCCCATATACAAACCAGTCCTTCTTCAACAGTGACCGTGTGACAACCTCCTGTATATCCCTCCCTATATAAGGTGGTACTTTGTCATACACAGATTGTGACCCGACAACCACAAGTGACATTAGCCCACTTCCTCATTAGGAACACTCCTCTCTATCTGCAGTAAGTATATGGGTTACTTCACCCACACCTGAGCCAGAGAACGTATCTTCTATCATCAAACTGCACAGCACAAAACTCTTATTACTCACTCCTGGAGATACAACAAATTTATGACTGCATAGAGCTTCCTCATGTTGGCTGTCAAACAATTGTTGAGATCAATTCTTAGTACATTTTACACAATTTAAATTTAAATTTGTTCTTTCCTGCTTCAAACTATGAATCAAGATGCAAACTGCTCTACACAGCCAGATCCCTATGACACCTGGCTGGACAAATGCTGAGTGCAATGACCACTGAAATTTAACTGGGGGGAAGCCTTACTTGGACAAACATGGAATGTGGCACAAGCTCTGGCACTGAAGTTCACTCTGGCTGCAAAACTATGCATCTTCATCCAACTGAATTTTAAGCGACATGGATTCAGCACATTAATGAAATCCCATCAGATTTTCTCCCTGGCTAGCTTCAAAATCTTCAGGAAATTGCCACATCTGTGCAAAGCTACTGGCCAGACTAGCACTTAAAAATTACTGTTTTAAAAAAATTAAAAACTATGTATATTTGCCAGAAGTAAAACCTATAAGGACTGCATAGTAAAAGTCATAAATATATCAGCTACGTAGATACCTCAGGTAAGTAGGAATAATATTCTAATGATTTTATCCCTCCCACCTTAAAAAATGTAGTCTATCTAAAGAAAGGTTTCAAAGTCATACTTGGCAAACATTTTATTAAATCTAAAGAGATGTACTCCACTGATTTTCAGCTATATTAGTACTTATTTTAGCTAAGATACAACAGCACTGAAATCAAGTCTTGGATTTTGAACTCAACATGTACTAATGCAGTAAAATTTAAAATAATTGATTTCTAGATGCATTTCTACTGTTTAGGGCTTTAATCTCAGCCCGAATGCACTTCCAGAAAAATCAATTCCTGTACCTGGAACAGTTTGAGCATCGGATTTTAAGTTGCACACACATGTGTTTGGAACACCATTAAGGCTTTAGAAGGAAAGGGTATTAAAACCACGGTTAAATTAACATGGAGATTTAAGATGCCTGCTTAACATGCCATTTTCACCCAGGGAAAATAGAAGAGAACACAGAAGAAGAGCCTAAAAAAAGTGAAAGCACAAAGTATGCCCCTGAACGGAAGCACTGACAGTTTCTGATTGCCGAAACAAATATGCTAATCAATGAAGTAAAAACATGATAATCATGCATCCCTCCCTAGGCACAGAACTAACCCCCGAGCATTAAGCACACACACAAGAAAGCAGAACATCCTCGTCTCGGGCAGTTTTGTCTCTCCTGAAGCATTAAAGCCCAGCAGCTGGCAGCGACAGCCAGAGCAAGGAGCCCTAAGGAGATATTAGGATCCAACCGACACGCAGCACCCCTCAGCAGGCCCCGGCTTCCCCCGGCAACACCTCCGCGCCCTCCTGCTTGCCCCTCAGCAACCCCCGGCCGCCCACCCTACCAGCTGTTAGAAGAGCGGGGCCGGACGGTACAGCCGGAGCCTGGCTGACCGGGATGAAGGGCACGGTGAAGTTGAACTCGGTAGCGGAGGAAGAGAAGAGCAAGTTGGTGCCGCCACTAGCCCCAGGCTTCGCCGCCGCCATGGCTGCGCCCCGGCCACGTCCCTTCCCCCGCGGCAGCCCGGCCCTTTCCGCCCTCACCTCTTTGCCCTCTTCAAAGATGGCGGCGGCGGCAACGTGCCCTGACGGCCTCTCCGTGTACGGGTGAGGAGGAGAAGGCGGGCCCGGCCCTGGTAGCGCCGCCATTGCCGCAGGAAGAGGAGGAGGAGGAAGGCGGAAGCCGGGAGCCCCCGTGCTAGGCTTGCGAGCGGGAATTAGCGGCTGCAGGGCGCCGGCAGCCCCCTGCCTACCCTCGTCCGCAGCGGCGAGGCTCGTCCCCGCCATGCCGTGTGTGGCCGACTGGCTGAACAACCCCTTCAGCATCGTGCAGGGCATCTTCGGTGAGAGCGGGCCGGGCGGGGCCGGGATCCTCTCAGTAGCCGCCCGGCCGCCGTGAGAGCGCCCGTAACCGCGCGGCGGCCGGACGGGGCTTTCCCTCATGGGGAAACAGGGCGGTGAGAGAGCGGCGGGCCCTGCCTGGGCGGGCGAGGCCGGGGGAAGCGGGGATGGAGAAGCGCCGGGGTGGGCTGGGAACAGCAGCTAAGGCGGGCGGCCGTTTCCTTCTTTCCCGGCGGGAGCGGGCGGGAGCCACGTTCGCGAGGCCTCCGAGGGGGTGTGCGGCAGTCGCCAGCGGCTGGGGGTCCTGTCCTGGTGCCTCACGCCCGGGCAGTAAGGTCTGCTGCCTCGGCTCGGCAGGCTGGTCAGGGGGAAAAAAAGAAAAGAAACCAAAGCGTATTTTGGATTTCAGGAGCCATATGTGCTGGCTACATGGATTACTGATCGGTGGTAATATTCTCAGTGCTATCAGCTGAAGCTGTTTCAGAGCTAGGCTTGGCCTTAAGTGTGGAAGTAAGAATTTCAGCAGTGAACATAAAGCAGAAAGTGGTGCCTCCCCTCCTCCACTCTCTAGCTGGGTTTTGAGCTTTTCCTCACTTCCAAGAGTGTCTGTGTTCATCTTAGTTTGTCTGAAAGGGCAAAGATGGGAAGTCAGTGCAATTATAAAGTAGTCTAAAATGCATTCATTTGCCCAGAGCAGAAGTAAATGCTTAAATTGTTTACTATGTTAGGAGAATGCTGAACAGCAGTCTGTTATGTGATGCTAATATGCACATAAATGTATATTGTTTGTAGCCCAAAATGTTCCAAACTCTGATTGGGAGAAGAAGGTTACCGAATACTTCAAGGAGAAACTAAAAGAAAATAATGCTACTAACTGGGTAAGATTGTTTTATTCTTTTAGAGTTATGCCATTCTTAAGTTTTGTTCTTTTTACCTCTTGCATGTTTTTGAGAAGTTCTCCTTTTTCGTGATAAGTACACTTCTGAATTTTAGGCCTAGACTTCGTAATATGTTACTTGCATCTCAGTTGCTTTAATCTTTGTGTAAAGCAAAGATGTAAAATTCTGACGGAAACCGGAGAAGCCAATCCACTTGACTTTCGTGTACTGTTTTGCCCTGGGCCGTAACTGCTGAATGCTGCCTGTTTGTAGTGCAAGCCAGTAGATGGCAGGAGCTGACAAATACTGTTATTTTTGAAAGCGTTAATGCCTGCCCTGTCTACTGTGGGTCTGCAGTAAGTGTTTGTACACCACAAGTTTCTGAACTGCTCTTTATAAACCCCTTCTCTCATGATCTTTTATTTTGATGCTGCAAACGTTGTGTGGGTTGAAGAAATACTGCTTGGCCTTTCAGGTTTTAGGAAAAAATACTTCCTACTAAAATTGTGAGTTCCTGGGCTGGATGAGGTGTTGTTTTCCCAGGTTAGCAAGGAAGCTATGCCTTAAGTTTAAAAACAAAGCATTCATACTTGAGTTCAAAAGCTGGTATTTTCCTAAAAGACTGTGGCAAAAAACGGCATCATGGAACACTGCTAAGTGGATTAGAAACTTTTGTATCAAGTCTGTGATACTTGTGGCTAAAAAACCAAGTGAAACTTCCTCTGTCAGCGAGAGTATTCTGTAATTAATATTTCCATGACAGTTTAAATCAAAGTGTAGATGGTAAAATTGTGTTAAATATAGCATTAGAAGGAAATGAAAGCACATTTTCTTACTCAAGATAAACTTGATGGAATATATGTTTGTTATAATGTTGTTTCCTATAGGACCACTTTCGTTTTTTCTTGCATTTTAATGTTGGATGTGGATTTTTTTCAACAAAATTTCTCTTAAAAATCAGAAAACTCTATTCTTATTGCGAGCCTTATTATTTCAAGTTATACCACGTGCCTAGGCATTGATTTTTTTTTTTCCACTGTCATGTAAACATATCTAAAAAAGACTTTCCCAATGTGGTCTTGGAAATTAAAATAGGGATTTTCCATGGCCATTTGTTATAAGAAATTGTGCACGCGATTGCTATGGTATCACTGGTACTTGTTGAAAGTGCTGTTAAATGGGAGTATAATAAGTAATGACTTCTATTTAATACTGCGGCTGCAATAATTCCTAGTTTAGGAGTTCGTTTTACATGTTGTTGTAGAGTTTCCATATGGTTTCAGTGATCAAAATTCATTTCTTTATAGTCCAGTGTTGGGATTGAGAAATGAAGAGCACTGGTGGCTCTGGAACTGGAAGTATTTGGGAACTGTTAAGTGTCTGATAATCATAACTATTTTCTGTAACGGCTTTGCAGAAACTTCCAGTGTTGAGATATACACCCTTTGTTACTGCTTGGATTAGTGCAGTAGATGTGGGGGAAAAGTACTCAGAAAACATTCAGTATGTTACCAAGTGAGGCACTGAATTGTCAGAGGCAATTGATGGTATCAACAACAGCAATACTGGGTTTGAGGCATGTAAGTGAACAGTAGGATATACCAAGTGATCAGAGAATAAGTTACTGACAGGTTTTGTGCTGATTTTGGATTACTTCAGGGCATTTCTAAATATTTATATACCAGTTGTTTAGAATAAGGCCTTTTTTTTATAGGTTCCATCACTGAATGATGTTCCCGTACATTACCTAAAGCCCAACAGTTTAGTGAAATTTCGCTGCATGGTTCAAGATATGTTTGATCCTGAGTTTTACATGGGAGTATATGAAACAGTTGACCCAAACACAAATGCACGTGTAAGTGAAATGCTGATTTATTATCTTAGTAAATGTTTAGCATTTTCTCCATTCTTGTCTCTGTATTTTCTCTAGTTTCTGAATTAAACCTATGGAGTCTGTGTGCTATCTAATAGAAGTCTGTTTATATGGCTCATATAGTGTCAGTAATAACATCACTTCTTACATTTCTGTTGAGGAACAAAAATTACTAAAATAATCAAAGTATGTCTTCGAAGGACTTTAGACCGCAATGATTTTGGTCTAAGTCATATTCAGGATGCTATCAGAAACATAATGATTGCATTGTGTTTTCCTTCTTGACAGGTTTTGCATTTTGGTAAATACAGAGATGTGGCAGAATGTGGGGTAAGTTATACACATTATAGGAATTTTGAGATGACATATTAGAGAGAAAGATGCAGTTTATAAGTGCAGTATAGCTTATTTGGTACTCATCAGTGGATTCCTGGAGATGCTGCTCTTAAATGCAAAATTCATCTCGGGTTTGGAAAGCAGAGTATTCTTAACTGCTCATGGGCATTCTAAGTTCAGCAGGCTTCCATCCATTTCTTCTGTATTTAAAATTTGTTTTGTTTAAAGCAGGGGAGGGCTCTTGGTGTTGAAATTTTCTGCTATGGAAAACAATTTACTTTTGATAGCACAGTGCTATTAGAATCAAAGCATTGTAGATACAGACTGTTTGGATTCACTGTTTCGTGAGTGTGTTTGTTGTAACTTCTGCCTAAGTAACAGAATCTGTGGAATTAGTTGAAAAAAGAAAACAAACTCTAATCAGTTTTTTAACAGAATTTCTATTGGTACTCTAGCCTCAGCAAGAAATTGATTTGAACTCCTCACAAACAGTCACCTTGGAGAGGCAGACTTTCTACTGTGTTCCAGTGCCTGGCGAATCAGCATGGGTGAAAGAAATATCTTTTTTGACTGAGTTAGTGCTCTATTATGCATACAGGCATCACCAACTAACTCCTTAGATTTAAGGAGATAAGTTTATGTAAAGTTTTTTTTTTTGAGTGAATCAGGATAGGTGGGGAGAGATGGTAGGTGTAGGAAAAGTAAAAATTTGTGTTCTGCTATATGCACAAAAGAGGACGCAAATGAATTTAGGAGCATTGCTTTTTGATTTAGTAGGTATTTAGGCTAGTTTTTAATGTCTGCTTGGGAGGGTCTTGAAAATTTCTGTTAATTTCTATTTGTAAATGTTTGGAAAATGGGAAACTTCAACTGAGCCATGGGCATTCTAGTGCCATTTGCTGATTAAATTAGGACACTCTTGCACAGTGAGAGACTCCAGCAAGAACCTGTGAAAACACATGTAGCTAAGCATGTTAATTCCTGGAAAATGGAAGCATTGTGTTTATAATAGTTCGACCACTGTACATCATTCTCTCAGTGAGTACAGGGAAGGTCTTGGGGAGAAACAAATTGTCTTTAGTTTCTTCTATTAAATTGAAGTTGAATTGTCTGAGTGGAATGGATACAGGATGCTTCTTTTAACACCTTTTAGGAGTTTTATATTTGCCAAGGAAGTGGGGAAGAGGTCTAGAAAACTTAAGATATGCTGCATTTTGTAAGAAGATACGAATTTGATAGTAAATCTACATATGGTTTGATATTTCATACTTTGAGTTCAGAATTTGAGAAAACTACGACTTATCACTGGCACAGAGTGCCAATGCAATTTTAAAATTAAGTTAATGCAATTTTTGTAATAAAATGATTGATAAGAGTTAGTCTTCAAATGAAGCTTACAGCAAAATACTGCAGCAGTGGAAATTTCAAGTGAGCCAGACTATGATGAAATAACGATGATTCAATATTTGCCTATCATGCTAAGAAAAGGAAACTTACATTAGCTTTCTTCAGAATTCATTTACAAGTGTGGTATTGCTAGTATCCTACAAGTATGTAAACATTTTCTGTGTGTTTCTTTTTAAAGTAATAATAGTTGTATTGGATAGCAAGTCTTCATTATTATAATGTCTGTTCCTTAGGGTTGAGATGTGGGGGAGAAAAAATTCGTGAGATTGAGTTGTACCTGTTTTCTGGGTGTAAAAAAAAAATAAATATAAAAAAACCAAAACCAAAAAAACCAACCCCTTTTTAGAGATTGATAGTGGAATAGCACTCGGTGGTTTTTTAGTTTCTATTTTCAAAAAAGCCAATGATTGCTGTGCACTTCTAGAGCAGGTTATTTATGTATCTAATGAGATGATGTCTAGGTAAGAATTTGAATCATTATTTTAATGTATTGCTCAAAATAGGGTAATCGAATTTTGTTCAAAAACCAAAACTCACTTTGCCTGAATTGTCTCAACTGAGTCTGTAGTTGTCCTTAATCCTCAATTTTACGCATATGTTAGTGCAAGCCAAGCTCGAGTTAGTCCTTCAACATCCTACACACCAAGTCGCCACAAGAGGAGCTATGAGGAAGATGAGGATATGGATCTACATCCATCTAAACAGAAAGAGCAACACATGGGTAATAGTCATTATTGATGAATAGTTATTGTGATATCTTTCCAGAATTTGCAGAAATTTTATTCTCAAAAATTGAAATACTTGCAATTGTTAAAGCAGCCTTCATAACTAATTTGGTGGTGTGGTTGAAGTCATCAGTGTGGGAGAGCATATGGTGATGCATGGTGTGTATGTATTTCTGGACTTAATTCCAGCAACACTTGTGTATTGCCTTTTGTATGTAACAGCACACACACAATTTATAGCAGCAGGCTGAAATTTAGGAGTTCTTGTTTAATTTCCCTCTCTGGTGCAGACTTCTTGGTAATCCGGGGAAAATAATGTAGTCTCGTGTCTCTCTCACTCTGTTTGTGGATGTTTTTGTATAAATTGAAGCCAAACTGCATCTTGGTTAGGTGCTGCTTTGCTACAAGCAGTAGCGTATATCTAAAAAGTATCTTCCCAGCCTTACCTTTATTCCTAACAGTTGTTAATCCAACTTCATAAAGGAGCTGGATTAATACCAGACACTTGAAGCATCCTGATGAAAGCTATTAAACATTTGAAGAGGATGGTATTTCAAACTGTAGCAGTTTTCAGAGAGTTTGCAATTCTTACTTATATTGTAATCAGTTTGTGACCTATTTGTCTATGCTTTTCTGTGGAGGTGCCACTTAACCTGGCATGTTTGGGGGTTTTTTTGAGATTCTTGCATGTTTTCTTTTGAACAAGAGAAAGTGGTTAGTTTAAAATTGTGAGTCCTGTTTAAAAAAAAAATGTAGAAGCTATTGCTTTCCTTTGTTTGGTGTTATATGTCTATCAGGTTCATTAGCTGAATTCAGGTTTTTCGTTTTGTATTCTTACCAGTTGCAAATATTTTTTTAGGTAGTTTAGACTGTTTTGTCTTCATACTCAGACGGATCAATTGTAGAATAGATTTTTATAGCTTTTTTGCTGAAAATCTACGGAGATCTTTAATGTAAAATGTTATATTGATACATACTCTTTAAGAACTCTCTAGTTTTTTTGATCACAAAGTGCAGAAAAGTATTACCTTTGCAGGCCTACCAAATTTAGAAAAAAATAATTCACACAGTTTAAGCATTACGTTTTGAAAATCAGATTGTTTGCCGTGTTTGGATTTCTTCTAGAAAGATCACATAGCTCTTTACCTTAGTACTCACACTCATAGAATCATTTGGTTGGAAAAGACTTTTAAGATCACGAAGCCCAACCGTACTATCGCTAAACCATGTCCCTAAGCACCACGTCTACCCATCTTTTAAATACCTCCAGGGATGGGGACTCAACCCCTTCACTGGGCAGCCCATTCCAATGTTTGACAACCCCTTCGGTGAAGAAACTTTTCCCAATATTCAATCTAAACCTCCCCTGGTGCAACTTGAGGCTGTTTCTTCTTGTCCTATTGCCCATTTCCTGGGAGAAGAGACTGACCCCCACCTGACCGCCCTCCTGTCAGGCAGGAGCAATAAGGTATCCCCTCAGCTTCCTCTTCTCCAGGCTGAACACCCCTAATTCCCTCAGCTGCTCCCCATCAGCCTTGTGCTCCAGACCCCTCACCAGCTTCATTGCCCTTCTCTGGACATGCTCCAGCCCGTCAATGTTCTTCTTATAGTGAGGGGCCCAACACTGAACCCAGCATTCAAGGTGCAGCCTCACCAGTGCGGAGTACAGGAGCACGATCACTGCCTTGCTCCTGTTGACCACACTATTGTTGATACAAGCTGTTGGCCGCCTCGGCCACCCAGACACACTGCTGGCTCATATTCAGTCAGCTGCTGACCAGTACCCCCAGATTCCTCTCTGCCAAGCAGCTTTCCAGCCACTCATCCCCAAGCCTGTAGCGTTGCATGGGGTCTTAAGATCTTATAATATTGTCCAATAGACAGCATGGTCTGTTGCCACAGCTTTGTCATCTGGAGATAGATGAGGAAATTGAGTTATTAACTGGTTTAGCCCTTGAGGTTTTTATGGGGGCAGCTCATAGTTCAAGAATTGACTCTTCAGAAAGATGTTTTTCTTCTCAACTCATAAAGAGATACAGTTCTAATTCATCAAGAATTTGTAAATATAGCCTATTCTTACAATGTTGCCCAAGGAGACCCAAAATTATGCAAGTGCTGGAAACTATTCCTAAATTACACCAGTAATAATGAAGCATATATGAACCATTATCATACTTACCAACTCTTAGTTTAAGAAACTCTTCCTAGAATGGGGAGAAAAAAAAATAGCTGATTGTCATCTTTCAGGAGGCAACTGCTCACCTTCTCTCATTAATTCATACTGTGAAAATATTTTTCTTCCCTTCTTTAATGCAAATAGTGCATCACACAAATTATTATGCACAACTCTCAGAGGATTAATTTGTTTTAGCATCTTTGAGTAAAATAAGAGTATCAGCACAGTAATTGAGAAATTTCTGGAAGCAAAATGATCTGTGAGTGCCCAAAAAGCCAGCATCATTACAACCAGAGAAGCTAAGTGTGGGTGGATGATACCAGAAAATTAAACTGAAATTTCATGTACAGTCAGTACCACTGGAATAAACATTCCCCCCAATGCAAGTCTTCTGACAAAGCTATAACCTAGTACCAACAGGCCAGTTCTGCTAAAGTGTACTCAAAGAAGTGTCATGCTTATCTTGATGATATAGCATATGCATTTCTGAGACTCTTCTATTCTGAGTAAGAGTATCTTCTGTCAAATATGTTGCTTTATTAAATATTTTTGTCTCAGATGTTGTGTTAGTCTAATTTTGTGTTGCTCACTGAAGAAAGTTGTTCATTTTTGCATTTCTGTCTAAAGAGCCTATGAATCATTTATTTTTCAGGCAGTGGGGGTGATATCCATGGATGTGTGGAGCCAAAGAGATTAGAAACTGAGGCTTCTGCAGGTCATAATCTCATTTCTCCCAACTGCTCCCCTCCACTTGACTTAAATTTTCCGTTGCCAGGCGAGAAGGGACCAGCATGTCTTGTCAAGGTAACAAAAGTGGAGAGATGATGGCCTCAGTGAGGCAGACAGAATCTGAAGTTAGAATCTAAGTAGTAAGTCTTGCATTAGTTTATAGGCACAGAAATTGTCTTTCAAGTCCATGATTTTGTTTCTACAGATAGTTACGTTATTTCTCTTCATTATTACCTGGTTTCTCTTCATTACCCCATATGTGAATTGCTGAACTCCTTCAACATCATTTATTAGAGGCTGCACATTCTTACGATGCTCAAGGGTGTAGCTGATACTGATGCTTGGTATTTTGCTTTTAGTATTTGTCCTCTTAAGGAAAAAAGGTTGTGATAGAACAAGAAAAACACTTCACTACATGTTTTTGTATTGTATTTGAAATAGTCTTTGATTTGCTAGTATGCTATATTGACTATGAAACTTCCAACATAAAATTTCTATGCTGTTACTGTGTTGAATGCTCTCTTATTCAGCAAATCTTGATAAATCAGATTAGAATGCAATTTTTTACATTTGTATAGCAAAAGAATGCCAATAGGCAAAAGCATGCAATCATAGAAGCTAATTTTCCTGATACAAGCTTACTGACACTGAGGACTAGGAGAGACCTCTTCACACAGACTGTTCCAGTCTACATTTGGAGTCACCTGAGATTTTTCCTTTTGTCTGTGTTTGTGTGCAGTCCTGCATCTGGCCCACCTGCCTCTGTATTTTATTATTTTCTCTTTGTGGCAGGTCTATGAGAGCTGGGATAGCTTCAAAGTCAATGATGTTCTGGAGGTATACGGTATTTTATCTGTGGATCCAGTGCTGAGCATAGTAAACAATGAAGAAAGGTAAGGCTCCCCTGATGTGTGATCCTGAAATGAAGGAAATTTTTATTTCAGTGAGGTAAATATTTTGACTGTCCCCTTGATACAGACAGGGAAATGTGTGAATACATAAGAGTTATGCTTAAGAGGTGAATTTTGTCGCTTAAAAAAAGATGTGGAAAGTGTTACAGCAAAGACTGTCCTGTAAACCAAAGTCCATTGTACGCTGGTATGTCCACACCCTTGGATACACGATGCGTCTCTCTTAGGTTGTTGTATAGTCTGTAAAGCAGAAAGTGCTTCTATAGGCTAAATGTTTTGTACTCTATCATGACTATTAAACTTCCAGTGAATAGTGAACAAAGCTTTCCAATAAGCTTTAAAGTTATAAAATGTCCTTTTGAAATAATTTCTAAATCCATGAAAGTTGTTACCATAAACTGTTCTGAAGAGTATAAAAAAAAGTTTGCATGTCTGCATGGAGTGACCAAAATGAGTAAAAATTGGGTTGATTTTTTTCATTGATTAAGGTATATCATCACATTACACCGCCAATAGAAACTTCCCGTTTCACCTGCTGTTCTGCAATTACTTGCTTGACAAAATACAGACTAATTGAGAAGGATGCAAGAAGTCAACTTTTAAATAAAACTGTTGACCAATCTAACATATGTACTACTGATGTCTTGAACGATTGCACTTTAAATTATTTCTGTTGGTGATTTTGTTTATCTTTCTGGTAAGTACAATATGGGGAACGCAGTGTAAATCCTTTATAGTGACAACTTCTTAAAAGTTAACTTAGCCTGGTCAGCTGCTTTTGGTTATCATCTGACAGCTAATCCCACACTGACAGCTCACTTGGTCTCTCATAGGTTGGGTTTTTTTGCCTGCATGTCATTGTATCACAAATAGACAAAATGGAAGCATTTAGCAACATTTTGAATGCACACAAAAGAAGTTTCTTTTAATGGGAAGAGTGGATAGTCTGTGGTGGACTGCTGAAGAGGCTTTGAAGTTATAAAGCCTTTCAGCTTTTAAAACCAGTACAAGTTGATTAAATTTGTACTAAACTTTAATCTCATCTGATATAGTCACTTTACGGATTTTAGTTTCAACATAAAAAATGAAAACCACCTGGAAGGAATATTGTAAGACATCATCAATGAGAGCAAAGCTTGTGTATCTGAACTGTTAAACTAAGAATTAATACCTTCAAGTTTGAGCTGAGGTACATTAGAATTTTTACTCAGCCAGTGATACAACTGTTAAGTGACAGCTAGAAGATCTTGTTATAAGGCTCTGGAACCCAGAGGAATTGCACCCACATATGCATACACAAACAAATGTAATAAATCATTACCTTACTTTCTTAAAAAATACTGTTTAGACTTCATTCGGTACACGCTGGACAGAATAGTGTGTAACATTTTATTTGAAGCTACATCTTATTAAATGGTGCACCAAATAATAAATGTGATTTGGTTTGGGGTGTTTTGATTTAGGTTTTGGGGTTTTGTTTGTTGTTTTTTTTCTCAGAAAAGTAAGTTTGATTATTTTCCAAAAATAATACAATCAAATTTTTTTGGTCAAGCATGCTTTGGCATTTCTGTATCCTTATATAATTGCGATTCAGTATTTATGGTGTTTATAAAAATCACGAAGAACGTAGTTTGAATATGGGAAGAGTTACCAGGAGCTGGGAGTGGATGATGTTTGTTCCAGTGTGCTCTAGTCTCGGCCTGCTTCCAGCTGCTCTTAGTCAGATGGAGAGGAATTCGTGTGGAATGTTTCTAAGTCCAGTTGCGCTGTGCCTTTTCACAGGGACAGCTCAGCTCTCGATCCTATGGAGTGTATGGACACAGCAGAAGAACAGAGAGTACACAGTCCTCCAGCCTCATTAGTCCCCAGAATCCACGTGATTTTGGCACAGAAATTACAACACATTAACCCATTACTGCCTGCCTGCCTTAATGAAGAGGAGAGTAAAACCTGTGAGTATCTGAACTCGACCTCTCTCTGTGTACGTGTAATTGTGAGGTTTCCCAGTACATGTGAACAAATACTTTTTTGCTCAGAGACAAATGCATCAATGGTAGGGTTTGAGTTTAAATTTTGTTAAATGGAGGGTCCATTCACACTACAGAACTGGACAAGATCAAAGTATTTGTGTTTATATGATGATTGTGTGTTTGTTTTTCTGAAATAAATGTGATTTATATGAAATTTGTTTCACATTCTGTGTGCCCAAGGATTTGCCGGTCAGCTGTAAGATTTTATTTTTCTCAACTGGAGTAGTGAATTGCTGGAAAATTAGATTTCCAATTTAGTAGAACAGTGAAAATAAGAAACATACCATCAACATAAAAAATCATAATACTCTGAAGAAGATAAGGCAATTGTAGTTTTAAGCAACAGTGCTATTCCTCGTGGCCTATTCCACTTATTTTTTTGTCATTGAATTACTGCATGCAAGCCTCTGAATGATATTTACAATTTTCTTCCTTGTGTGCCTTATATTGTTTGTCCTGAGCTGTGCTATGTGTAAGGGTTGGGGATTTTTTTTCTGCCTTTAATACAGTATGGATAGACTATTGATTTTAGAAATTTTGCTCCAAACTTTACAGCCTTCTGCAAATGTATTACACAATATCTAATACAAAAAAGAAAGCATTTCCAAGGAAATGTTGAGTGACTCAAGTTATCCAAAGTCAGTAATTACTCAGTTGGAAAACCAATAGTGCTTGTTTTTCCTAGACTGCTTTGGAGTAACCATTTTCCTACATCAAACTGTAATGGAAAGTGAGGTTTTTATAGAGGGAAGGTGAGGAATAGCACGTTTTCTGACATTTATGGTCTTCTGTTCTTTTATCAGTTGTTTCTAACTTCATGTCTGAGCTGTCACCAGTGAGAGCAGAGTTGCTTGGATTCCTCACCCATGCCCTCTTGGGAGACAGTCTGGCTGCTGAATACCTTATACTGCATCTCATCTCTACAGTGTAAGTATTTAGATGTTTGCTGAGAATGTATCTATTCATCTTGTAAAAGAAATCTCCTGTTATGGGGTTCTTCACCACTCTGCAAATAAATGGCGGAAATAGCTTAAATAGTACTTACTCCAGTAGGACTTTGTCCAGCTAGGGTTGTGCTGTCATAATAGATGCAGTAAACAGATTTCATTGTCTGAAATAACAGCAAGTTTTGTTAAAAGGCTCATTCTGTGGCAGTATATCCTTTCAGTGTTCCTTTGAGAGTTGGACAAAATTTCCAAGATACACTCTTAAACAGCGCTATGAAAACATCTTTTTATCTCTAGTATCTTTCATTGAATAGGACATGCAATTGACTTGCCAAAGATGGCATTTACTAACTGCAGTGATTACTGTTTAGGTATTAAAAGATACTGACAGGTACATTCTGGGAATTTGTTTAATTAATTGTAGACATACGCTTAATGGTAAGTTTAAGTGACCTCCATTTAGCATGTGATCGAAATCTACCACCTGACCTCATGCTGTAGCTGAACGTGCATGCATTGAGATCTGTCTTCATGGGTGATTAAAGTGGATTTGCTTAACGTTTTCTTATGTTGGTTTAAACTGTCACTGGATGAAAGAACAACATCCTTTGACTCATTAAAATTTCAGCTGTGAAACTTCAGACTATGTTTTGATTAGATTAAGTATAGTTGTCAGGCTCAAATTTTAGTCTTAAAATGAAAATGGATTCCATTTTCAGGGGAGAGAAAAAAGTAATTTCTTGGTAAACAAAACACTTACTTTATGGTTTTCAAAAATTCCATTCTGCTACAGAGTAAATAGTACAGCACATTCAACAGAAGTATTTACGGAGCTGTAATTGGACTCAGCATCTTACCTTTCCCATACCTGCAACTTATGTGTAAAAAGCCATGAGATATTTCTCCGCTTCAGCGAGACAGGTGGTATCAAGATAGATCCACCCAGAATGCCACAGCAGCATAAGTGTGAACTGACAACATTTATGGTGGGATTGTGTTTACAGTGTGCCCTGAACCCTTGTCCCCATGTAAATATAAGTACTTCAATATCAGGATGCCTTTATTTATTTTTTTTTTATTCCATGTACACTTCGTTCTTGCTAGTGGGACTGTCAATGCTCTAATACTTAGACTAGAATATGTTTTCTCTCTTAGCTGGTATCACAAAAAAGTTGACATTTATCAAGAATGGGGAGAAGATATACAGTAAGAAGAGGGAGAGGAAAGCTGAGGGCAGGTAAAGGAAATGAACAAGCGTGATAAGCAGGGAAATCGAGATTGGGCAATGAGAAAGGAAGAAGATGAAGGAGTATGTTTACTGAGTAACAATAGAGCACAAGGAGATCTCAAGCACTGTAAACGTACCGCTTTTGTGCAATGCTGCAAAGCCTTCCACAGCAGCCTTCAGCCTAACTTAGCTCCTTGGACACTGGAGAAGGAAGAAAATGTGGCTGCTATTTATGTGTGTATTAGTATTGCCATCCTGCTAGCTATTGGAGATACTGCCCAACACGCAAACTGACTGATACCTGTATTCACTGTGTTAATCAGATGCTTGCCTAACCTGTGTTATTTTTGGTTTAGTTATGCAAGACGAGATGTGCTTCCTCTGGGAAAATTCACAGTCAACTTAAGCGGATGTCCAAGAAATAGCATCTTCACAGAGCACATATACCGCATTATCCAGCAGCTTGTTCCGGCAGTAAGAATAATGGCATTATATTGCTTTAATATTTCTGAGGGCAGATGTTGGACTAATTGTTCCAACCAAATAAACAATATTTTAGTTAAAGGCAGGCTTCTTAAGTGAAGGCTCCTGCTATCCATGTCAAGGGCAGATAAAAATGGAGATATAGCTTGCCTGTCAGTTGAAGTCTCTATTTACCTAGTCGTCTAGGATGAATATGGAATAAAATAATATCCTCATAGGTATTAAACTGACAGACAGATGCTGCATACTTTATTTTGTCTTTCTGAATTGATATGCTTAGACACTTAGGTCATTTAATTATTCTGTTGTTACTGTTTATCCTCAAGTTTGTGGATACTGCTCCGCAGAAAATTCAGAGTAATTCAGTTTGAGGTCTTAATAATTGTGTTGCTGCGATAAATCATTTGTTGTTTTGCTCATCCTAGATGAGCAATACAGGTGATATGAGTTCTTAACAGTGTTACTTTTCTTTGGGAATTTTTTTTTTTTTAGTGTTTAGCATTTGGACTTTCGGGATAAAGTGTATTCTATATTGTGGTAACAAGTTTGTTTTACTTTCTATGGAGGTTCACAATTACAGCTCTTGCTAAAGGAAGCAGTATTTACTAGGGAGCCTGGAGGAGAGGAAATGTGCTGATGAGGTTTTTTTTCTCATTGCAGTCCTATTGCTTACAAATGACCATTGAAAACATGAACCATTCACGATTTATCCCACACAAAGACTACGCAGCTAATCGCTTAGTCAGTGGAGTATTGCAGCTTGCCAGCAACACCTCTCTTGTAGTAGATGAGACTCAGCTTGAGCAAGGACAGCTTGACACAACAGGTAGACATCTTTTGATTACAAAAAAAAAGGTTAAAAGTTGATATATTTTAAGACAGAAATGGTAATTGTGTCCCAGTGATAATTTTCTATTACAGAATTATTTGTGGTTTCCGTATCTTCTTTCATTGCTTGAACTAGCTTCCTGCTAGTCTACAGCCTTCTTGGACAACTTACAGCTTGATCTCCTGGTTTTTTTTCCCCCTATTTTACTTTCTGGAGTTTCTGGCATTTTGCTCAGAAATGCTTGTGTTGAGTCAAAATCTATCCTAGACCACAAACGACCAACAATGAAACAAGCTGGTTCCATGTTTAGTATAGTTTTGTTTGCATTATAGAGAACTCTGGATGGACAGTGTCTTTGACACCTGGTGGAAAAGGCCACTGATTTCAGTAAGTCTTTATACCAAAATACCTCTGATTCCTTGGAATGGCCTTTCAGTTTCCTGTGATGATGAATAAAGAAGTAAGGGAAGAATACACTGCTGCTTTATGCTTTATACGTTTACTGTATATATGGAAACCATCCCTGAAAACCCAACTAAAAACTGGAGATTAAAAAAAAAAATAGCTATCACTGTGTGGAGCAGGATGATGATTCTATCTTGCAAGCTGATGTAGTGCTGTGTACTATGCTTTTTACAGAGCTTTAGACAATTAATTTAATTATAGCCTATGTAAAAGAGGTGAGTTGCAGTACCTGTTAAAAGTTCAGTAACTGGAGAATGCCTAGTGTGGATATCTGTGGTGATTTCAAGGAAAGATGAATAGGAAATCACTGGAAATTACTTTATTTTAAAATAAAAATGCTATCTTGAGAAACCTGCCAGACTGTGATGCTGTAAGCCTATTGGGTCTCCCTGATGAGTATCAGTCCTCTGTCCCATTCAAGCACTTAGGCTGGCAGAACTGGTGAGGTTCAGATTTCAGGTTGTTTCTATTTAGAAACATAATCTTTTTAGTTACTGCTATTAAAAGTTGTTTGCTGAAATTACTAACTTGTTTTTGAGTCTTCAGTATTTTTTGTTACTCTGCTTTAGCAAAGTGACAAAATTTCAGTAAAGAAAATAGTAAAACTAGTAGAAATCTTTTCATTAATCTGTTTAAAAAAAAGTCAAAACATTAAAACTCCAATTTACAGAAAAATCTTACCTGCTGGCATATAGGTTTACTAAAATGTTTGTTCTTAATGTCTAAAACCCTCAACATTTAATGAAAAGTAATATTTTAAGTATTAAAAGTTGCAGATAAAAAATGCTTGTTAATTTTATTTCATTTCTGTTGGTGCCCTGTTTTTGTCTACTGAATTTAAAGTTAAAAATTAAGAATTTTTAATTTCTTGTAGCAATGGTGGGAACAAAATTTAATCCTAGAGAAGATTAAGTATCTCCAGGTCTAATAGTTATTTTGGAACTCTTGGAAGTTACAGCTTAAAGATTTCAAAGGTGAAAATGTCCCACAAGTAAACCATAATATTAAATTTGCCTTTACAGCAGAGTAAATGAATACTAATTCATTAAAGGCAAAATCATAACAGTAGATGTGTCATTTGATGCAGTAGCACAGCCAAAGGGGAATTTGAATTGTCAGGTGCATGTCGGTATTTCAAAGGGAGAATTCCTAGAGTTAACCAGTTAATTTGTCAGTCTTAATTTTCTAGATTTTAAGTAAATTAGTTCCAGGTAAGGCAAGGACTTCTATAACAATTTGGTAAAGCGAGGAGTATGTTTTTCAGTTGTTCTGGTCTTGCTAGCCTATCTAATATGTTCTTTATCCAGCAAGATTTACTTTCTTCCCCTCCTCCCACACTGTTAAATTACACTTTCAGATAATTGGTGGTGTTTTGTCCTCTCTTGAGAGATTTTTCCTCTGTAAATAGTTATCTGGCTTTGTAGGGCGAATGAAAACATTAGCTATTAACACATATACTAGCTATTAATACACATACTAGGCTTGAAATCCTTCAAGAATTCTTAATTTTGGTGTTAAGAAATGGTTGTATATGGAAGACATCACAGACACAAGAAGAAACAGGATGCTTGCAAGAATTTTTCTACCAGCTGCTCATTGAAAACAGATTGGGAAAAAAAAATCAGGCCTAACATTTGTTTAGGTCCAGTTGTCAGAGAATTTGTTCTTGCTTTTCTAGGTGTACATAATGTGACAGCGCTGAGTAATCTGATAACTTGGCAGAAGGTGGATTATGACTTCAGCTACCACCAGATGGAATTCCCATGCAATATTAATGTTCTTATCACTTCAGAGGGCCGATCACTCCTACCGGTATGGCAAGGTCTTCCTGAATTTGGGGAATAATCACAGTTGGTAGCTACTTAGAGTATGCTGTTCTAGAGACAAGTGAAGACAGGAAAACTGTCTTGTGACCGGGGTGGGTGTGATGCTAGCATTATTAGTTCTCACTCATGGCTGCAGCCAGGCCAAGAACCTGTTCAAAGGAGAACCCGGAGATTGACCTTTCCCCCTCCTTGGCTGAAGGGTATAATGATGGCAAGGCAGTGACAGAATTATTAAGAGAGATCGCCGTAATGGGTGAAGCCTGCAGCTCCACGGCTACTCTCCAAGCCTTATTCTGGTACAGCAGTTTCTGAGGGGAGGGGCACATGAATAAAGAGCAACAGGTCTGGCATTGAGCCTAGAAAAACTGAGTAGCCTAAGCTTAGAATTACCTGATCTCTTGCATTCCAGCTTTATGAGCTGAGTGTTTGTTCTCTTGCCTCCTGCTTGAGTAAGGACTTCGCACTGGTTTTCAAAAAGGGAACCATTAAATATTTAAAGAATGAATTGTCTTACCTTAATTCTGGGAAATAGTGACTTCTGTTGCTTTAGAGTTTAAATTGGTTTTGGAATAGAAAAAAAAAAAAAAACAGGATGTGGAAAGAAATGATATGTAATTTTATTTTTCAGTCAGATTGCCAAGTCCACTTACAACCGCAGATAATTCCACCAAACATGGAAGAGTATATTAACAGCCTTCTAACAGCAGTGCTCCCTTCTGTGTTGAACAAATTTCGAATTTATCTAAGTTTATTGAGGCTGCTGGACTATAGTATATCTGATGAAGTGACCAAGGTATGGAAGACTTCCCTAATATGTTTTCAACTGTATATTCAGATAGAAAATACCTTAATAGAAAGTTACTGTACTTTCCCATTGCTCCACCAGTGATTCTCCTTGAAGTTTTCTACAAACCAAACAGAAGCATTTTCTTGTCCTGAAAGTGCCTTCAAGGATTTGTACTCAAGTATTTTGGTATAGACTTTACATGTACCCTGCTTTCTAAAACTCATTTTGAAAACTAATTCTTTTCAAAGATGAGAACTCAGGCTCACTTCCCGACAATAATGAATTGAAATGTTTCTCCTGTAACCTAAGGGTCTTTACAGTGTTTAGCTCCTCAAAAGCTTCTCTCATAGCAAAGATTCTTTTTTGCTGCTTAATTCCATGCTGTGTTGTTTATAGGCAGTAGAAGAGGACTTCGTAGAGATGCGCAAGAATGACCCTGAGAGCATAACGGCCGATGATCTGCACAGAACTCTGCTTGTAGCAAGGTGGGTAGTGCTGGTTGTCATAACTGAGACTTTTTAGCAAGCTGGTAACAAATGAAGTCAGTGCTCCCAGGCTGCAGTTGGGCCATAGTTGCATGAGGCTGGCTAGCAATCAAAAGACTGAATCACCTCTTCCTTTGTTCCTCTTGTCACAGATTCTTAGTTAGGCAAAGTATATCTTCCTCTCTTTCTTCCCCTGCTTTCTAGTTTGTAGGATACAGAAAGAAAACTGGGTTTGTACTGAATTAGTTTATCAAACCTGACACAAGAACAAGCTCTTCTTTAATTGCTGTTTCTGCTCATCTAGGTTCCTGTCTCTCAGTGCGGGGCAGACAACGCTGTCAAGAGAGAGGTGGCTGAGAGCAAAGCAACTGGAGGCATTACGTAAAGCCAGATTGCAGCATCAAAAATGTGTTAATGGGAATGAACTTTAATATTTTGTGGATGTTGCTATGAAAGTTTGTCTAATCCTAGATGGAACCCATACTAAGATTGGAATATTGTTTATACCAGTTTTTGTAGATAATTTATACCAAAAAGTTATGGATGTTTACCCTTGCAGTCTGAACATGCTTAACTCTGTTCAGCCAGTTAAACATATTTTATGAAATTTTTTTGGAGCCTGTTTTGTAATTGAAAATTGGTAACAATGAGCAAATTGTTTGATATTAAACTTTAATACTGAAGTTGTGTAAACTTACTTCCTTTAGTAATAAGAAAATACAACCCAGAGCCCTTCCTGCACAGCAGTGGTAAGCTCTATTCTGGAATAAGTTTGTGATCTAATTCTTGAATGGCTGAATTTTGAGGATCAGAGGTTTCGGCGAACCAGAAGCTGCAGCTGAAAGAAACATTGGCTTCAGGGTCGATACCTGTGTCCTGTTGTTGCCATGAGCAAAGGCACGTTTTGCTTGTAGTGGCAGCATAGTAGTGATTCCACTGTTGTAGAAAGAAGTGATTTGTTCTTATGCATGACAAGGTTCCAGTATGAAATACATTTTTTTTGTACTTTGAGAAGACCTTGACTAACTTCTCAAACCTCTCTAATGAGCTTTAAAAAAAAAAAAAAGCATTGGCTGCAGAAGTGGTGTTAAGTCATATACTCATACATACCAGTAATGCAGTGTGTTTTAAAGTGTTTGAATAATAGCAATTAAGCATTAATAATGGTCTCTACATATCTCATTTATGTGGTACAGTTCTAGCTGGTTCTTGGAGGATGTACAGGACTTGCAGAACTAGTTTAACAAGGCTGGTTTAAGTAGCAAAACATTAAACCAATATGGAGTCAGAGTAACCCAGACAGACCATGTCATAGTATGTAGGGCTGCCCTCATACAGCCAGCCTGCAGGAGTCACTGATGGAGCCAGTTCTAGATTTTGCTTCAATCCATCCTCTTCTGAACAAGAAAAAAAGGCTCTTGCCAAATTTACATCAAGCTGACACCACCTTTCCTTAGTGCTTTCTGATGACTGAGATTGTGTGAACAGGCCCGCCCTTTTTTACTGCATTTTTCCTACTCTAAACATGACATTGTTTTTTGCTGCACAGCCAATCTGAACCTGTCCTTTTCATCTCTGCACATTAAAAATGACTATTTATTATGATAACTTTTGCATGTCTTAAACTGGGTTCAAGTTTGATGCCCTTTCAGATCACTTGCAGCTTATATTTTTTTTTGAACACTAAAATGACTATTCATGGTTTCATCTGACTTGGTGCTATGTTAATGTGAAGTTAAGCAATTGAACAAATGTAGGAAGAAAACTAAGACTCTTCAAAGGGCAGCCTGGCTGGAATGCAGCATTGGTTCGCAAGATTTTCTTTCAGTGCTGCTTAGAGGATGGGTTTATGCACATTGCTACAGATTCTTTGAAACGTTCTCCAATATTTTTAAGTATTGGACAATTTACAAGCTAGCATGACATGATACTTTCAGCTCACTGAGCATAAAGCAATGCACCAACACAGCAGATCAGGAATTAGTTTCCAGGAAGATATGCCCCAGACAGTGGAGTAAACCACTTTTTTTTTTTTTTTTAAATATAGGATTGACCTTATGGCTATTAGTAGAGTACAGGACTCTAATTTTAGACTGTAGAAGTCACTATGTATTTGTACAGATCCATTTCTTCTACCAGAATAATGGTGAAGTATTTGGAATTTCCTCTCCTTCCTCCAGAACCTCTGTAAGTACCAAGGCAGTGTTTAAGGACTGTCCTCATAAATGTGGCTATGACTTTTTTTGTTTTCTTTCCCCCCAAGACCAGGGCTGTGCAATGCTAGAAGAAAAGGATGAAGGACCAAAGTCAGGTAGGGATCTTTCTTACTAACATCTCTATTGCCTGAAGGGCAGCTGCACAGGGGGCAGAGCCAGGCCCTTTCCCGTGGTAGCCACAGGCACAAACTGAGACACACAAAGTTCCCTCTGAACATCAGGAACCACTTTTTCACCATGAGAGCAACTGAGTACTAGAAGAGGTTGCCTGGAGCAGTAGTGGAGTCTCCATCATTGGAGATACTCAACAGCTACCTGGGGGTTGGACAAGGCAACACCCAGCAGACCCTGCCAACCTCAGCCCTTCTGCAATCTGTGCCTCTTCAGCCAGAGAAAGTCAAGACAACCCACCCGCCCCTGAGACTTAAACCCCCAGATCCCTGGAGAACCACATCCCTTAACATCACATGCCAAAAACCATCTTTGGATTCCACTTTTTTTATTAAAATATCTCATGTATATTGCTCACATTAAAATACAGCAGTTTAATTTTAAATATAGCCACAAGTAGACACTCAAAAAACCCAAACCCACATCACTGTAATAAATAAGTCAGATTTTTTTTATCAAAGTTTCAGATCATCAGGGTTAGACAATAATCATTTCAGACACACTAGAAGTCCTAAGACACAGTACTACCCCACGATGCTATTTTCTTGGAACACCACGTGCAGCCTATCTACAGTACATGGCCTAGAACACAGAGGTGCTGGGTCCGTGAGGGTTATCCTTACAAACCACAGCATGGTAAGATCCTGCTTTATGGTAGCTTTTGGATAATGTCCTATACTAGAACAGCATGGCAAGGCATTTCTGGGAAGAGTAATTTAGATAGATAGATTTAATCTTTTGACACATGTAAATAAGGGTGGGTTGTTGGGGTTTTTTTATCCAATTCCCAGCATGAGCAGATGCTTACCCTTATCCTACAAGTGTGCAAAGCTTGAGTTGGTAATGAATTTGGTTTTGATTAGGCGCTGACAACTATGCTCTAATGAAACACTGATTTTATGAAACATTACACTTGCCTTCTGTTTTAGAAGTTATTTGGACTTTCACACCTGGACAGTTAGAATATAGCACAGAGGGACATAATGCCTGAGGCTTCTCTTGCTTTACACAGAGTCAAAAAATTAGAGCAAATTGCCAGCATTTGGAATTTGGAAAAGGAAACAGGAATAGATTTAGCACAGGCAAGAAATTAGACAACAGTTGCTCCATTTCCCCTCACCTCAAAACAAGTGAGAAAAAACTCCAAATCTATAAACTAAATTTGCACTGTAGGATTGTGGATATTTCAGATTGGATCTATAGGCTTTATATTTCCAGGATGCGTGGAAAGAAGAGGACAGCGAAAAGAAATCTTCATTTCTGGTTAACATAATTAAATTCAACAAAACCACATCAATTCCCATCATAGAGGCACAATTCATAGAAAGCTGCATCTAAAACTTTAATGGAAACAAGTAAAAATACTAGTCCAAAAATAAATAAAATTTAATTTACCGGTAAGTTATTTTGCTGGTGCAGTGCAAGGTAAGTAAGGTCACAGAAGTGCACTATTACCTTTTTAGTATAAATACTTTCTACATAAGTCAGAAGAGCTACAAAATTAGTCTCCAAAAATAACTGTGCAACACGTTTAAGACTGAGAGCATGCTTATTAAATCCCAGTGTCTAAACTACCTGCTTAAATATGGTTTACCATTCTTTTGTCTCAGCTGCCTGAGGGAATTCTGAAGCTTGGTCAGAACCAAATTCATTCGCATCTCTCACTTCCTGTAAACAAGTTATCTATATTATTGATCCCAGTATTCAGTAGCAGTTGATGCCACAATGAGTCCTGATGTAATTTTAGTATTGTATTAAAAGCCACAACTAGAAGATCAGTCCCTAAATTAGCAACTAGATTTGAATTATTCGTGTCTGGCATTGCGTAAACATTTCTTTCAGTTCTTTTTGTTTCATTTCATTTATCACTTCTGGTTCTGCAGGGCTCTTCTGGACCTTTGCCACAGCAAAATTAATCCCTTGAGTCAATCCCGCTTGTGTGATGTTAGCAACCTGGACCATGGAACTGCGAATTTTAGCAAAAGGAGAGACAGCTCTGCTGCTGCTACTGTCAGCTGGAGAAGGAGTCATGTGGAGTTCCGCCTCAAAGTTACCTGATACAGATCCTGGGCTTTTATGAGATTTAGTGAAGTCAGACCCACCAACAGCTAAGAGCTGAGAATTTGGCTCAGACGACTGTACATCCAACTTAGATGGCCTGGAAGGAATGTCTCCCATAGCTTCAGCCTTGGTTTCTGCCTTCTTAGATGTACTATTGCTGGTTTGATTTATTATATGATGGGGCTCCTGAGAACCAGCCTCAGCCTCCAAAATACCCGACATCTTGTTTTGAGCATCATGCACAAACCTCTGGCAGTACACATCAATGGGTTTAGCAAATTCCATCTCCGCATTGTCAGCAGAAGGCATGTGTACACCTGTACAGTCAGACCGGCTTGCCTGAGGGACACAGATCTCAGATGGAACGTGAATGCTAATGTTCATATCAGTGCTGCTTACAGACTGGGACCTACTGCCCAGCCGCGGGGCTGAGGCAATGATACCACAGCTAGGCAGCACGTAGTCTGCCTGCCCTATGTTATCTAGGGAGTCAGTTAGCTGGTTGTCCTCATCAGATTTAGAATTGGTCAGGAAGTCATCCGAGTGGAATGAATCATTATCCGATACTTCTGTATCGGATTCGGTATGGACTTTAGTATCTACCACTGGATTCTCTAAAGTTTCAAGGCTACTATCTGATTTCCAAAGATTCACTTTCAAATTTGGTTTTAAAAAATTGACTTTCACTTCAGGTTTGGTAAAGCTGCCTAACTTCCGAAGATTACTAATGTTTACATTGGATTTGGTTTGTTTCACTTTTTGATTGAGAGATGAGAACTTGCTCAGTAAATAATTCTTGCCTTGGGCCAGGGACCCTCTGTTCTGAGACCGAATGCCAATGATGTCTTCATGAGGTTTACTGCTTTTCCTGGAAGAAAAAAAGAAAAAAAAAAACAAAAAACACGCTAATGTGCAATCAAGGCAGTCTCATTTATAAACATCAAATATTTACCATCTTCCAACCTATTTCCATAATATCAGTGGACATTTTATTAAATATGCTATCCTTTCCTTACATAATTATACCCATATAAGCTAATCAAATTCAAAACAACAAAACCAAAGGAGGGATACTACAGAATGGTAGCCTAACAGGGGGAAAAGCAAGCTTCAGCAGGCATTTTAAGTTTTAGATTAAACTGGATTTGAATTTTCTATATTTGTAAGTCTGACTTTGTGTATGCTGCACTCAGTAGGCAGATTTAGCAAATATTCAGTCTTCAGTACCTGTAAAAAAAAAAAGCGCAAGATTTTCTTGCTACACTTTCTACTCAGCTGGGAAAATAAGCCAAAATAGTAGCCCAGTTATCAAATGCAGAAGAAACTTATTGAAGTATGTGCCCTAATAGTTTCACTTGAGAATTTATGGTTGTGCTATGTAACACATTTTTTAGTAGTTCATACAGTCTGAATTGGAAGGGTCCCCAAATAATGCAACAGATTACACTTGAACTAGTAAAATATGCTAGACTTCAGTTAGCCATCCATTCTTATTTCTACTCCACTATCCTTTGTAAATTATTTCCTCACTGTTCACACCTCCCCAATATTTGTAGATGAAGGTTACTTCTGTTTAATTGTCGACAATTGACTTAGAGAAAACTATCTAAAAAACTCTAGTAAGTACTTTTCATTATCAACTATGGTTTCATGGGTGCTTTTCTCTTAATGGGCTTGCAAAACAAAAACTAATGTGCCATTCTGACTAACACTTAGGAGTTAATTCACGCAAGACCTGTAATGTTATCTGGATTTGTTTAACACTCAGCTGCAGTGGAATCCAAGCCGGGTCTACACTTCACGGGTTGTCTTCCCGCTACAGAAGCGGACATTAAGTTCAGATAGGAAAAATTAAATTTTACAAACTAATCATGAACTTCTGATTTGCAGTATGTTATTTACATTTGGTAGTGTATATTGTCTATAAGCACATAAGTATGAAAAAGTATTCTTGCTTATACTTTTTGATAAGCGCCTGGAGAAATTATTGGAAACAGCATACTGACAAATTAACTCCGAGCACGGTATCTAGCTATAGATGTTTCTTTTAGGCATCGTAAATGTGACTGTTGCCATGTATTGTTAGCCACTGAGACGAAAGCAGAAGTGGGACACAGAAGGTTCACATCACTGAAGTACTCACCTCTCCAGCTTTTTCTCAATAATGGGCACATCTAATCCCATTGCTTGCTTTGTGATTCTCAGCATTTCTGCAATGCACTGTAGAGTGTCTGAAATCCAATTAGCAGCCTGTCAGACCCTTTAAAAAACCCCTTAAAATCCCACGTTCCAAAATCTAAAATTAGACTTATTTTTATAATGTAATTAAGTTAGTTTGGTTTTCTTGGTTGTTTTTTGTTTTTTTTTTCTCTTTCACCCTACAGAATAGTTGGACCTTACAAGTTGCAGTTCTGATTTAAAGCTTACAAATTAAGCTTAAAGAATAGACTCTCCTTAAGACCCAAATATTGTGTGTAAGTGAATCACTGCCACGATTCATCATTTGTGGAAGGAAGAGAAGCAATTATATTTTTTCTAATCCCCATTGACAAAACTCAGTGCTTCACATAACTAGTGATATTTTTCCCTTATTAGTGTTCATTTAATTTAGTTAAACAACAAGCAAGAACATTTCTAGAAATTGATTTCATCAAATACATCAATTTCTTCCACTCTTTAGGAGCTAATTTTAAGTTCATTTTATCAGTTTTTGGAACAGTAAAGATCTGGACATGGAAATGGCTCAATGTTGCTTTAAAGCCATATCTGAAACTTATTTTAATTGGTATTAAAACCGTAACATTCTACTGTTCGCAAAGGAAGCCACATACTGGGTTTTTTTTGTTGGTTCCCCACCCCACATAACTGAATTATATTAAAATTCATCCTTCTTCAGAAGTTACTCTAAGAGCAATAGAAAAAGTGTTTCCTAGAGAAACACTGGTACACTGAATACACTTTTACATATAACATTTTTACATATGAAACAAACCTTTTCCATCTTCTTCTGGATTGCGTACCACAGCTCTAAGAGTGTGAAAATACCCACTCATTTCCTTGTATTTGTAATGCAGCCTCATGCAAGAGAACTTGGGTTTGCCAAAGAGAGTAGGCTCAGGCCCTGAGAAATAAACCAGATTAGAAATCTTCTTTACCAAGCACTGAAAGAGATATTGTAAAGACTATACCTAAATGTACGTAAGATTTGACACTCTTTTTCAGCATAAAAAGCTTCATGTTTTCTTTAGAGTAGGATAGACATTTTAAGTGAAAGATTTTCACAATAATTAAACAATCAATTATTTACAAAAAGTAATTAGACTCTCTGTGTATGTCTCTTATGATCCAGCCTGATTGTTTATTACAGATTATGCTTTTGAATAGAAGAAAAGCAAAAATTCTACACCTATTACATCCTGTGTTTTAGTGTATGCTCCTGCAAGGATTAAAGGGAAAGCTAATATACTTCTACCAAGCAGAAGCAATGTAAGTTTGTAAGATTTAGACCACATACTTCAACTTTTCAATGCATTGCATCATTTCTATATCATTAATCAGGGTTTTTTTTGTATTTATAAGGTATTTGGTCTAGATGTTTCAACTATATTCTGTACGTCAGGATATATTACAGATCTCCACAATACTGAACTCTTAGAAATTGCACATAGATAGTGAAAGTTACAGTAAGGAGATGATGAAGTCACTATGCATTGTGTAATGGAGGATTAAACTCTGAGAGGAGGCATACACGGGGGGCCACAAAAATTTCCTTCCCTTGTCTCCAACTGGAACACATTTTTCATCTTTGAAGTCAAAGATAACACATCATTAACACTTTCAGCTGAAAGTGCTGGATTTAGCCTGCAGATGTCAGCATAACAAGGTGATTTCATAGCATGTTTCTTATCAGACCTTGAAAAATAAAGAGTTTTTCTCAAAAAGAAAAAAAAGCTATAAAACATTTCTGAAGTACAATTCAGAACTGGCTGCTATATTTGGATCAAAGAAAGAGTGCATTGAATGCACAAACCTGTGATTCATTATAGAATTTGATCAAATTGTTACTTCTAATTGACAAATAATGAAATTTGCTTTGATGAATCCATGTTTTTTTAAGATTTGAAAGAGGGAGAATTTTAGAAGCCTACCAGTGATCAATGTTTCTATTTCAAGCAGTAGCAAAAGACAGAACTGTGAGAGAACACAGTCTCAGCTCTGGCATCCATTGTCAGCAAGAAAGCACATTTCTAGCTATGGTAGGCTACACAGGATATATGCACTATATTGAGGCTTGCTGTTTCAATGTATTTGTAGGATGCTTTGATAAGTGCTCAGGCTATTACTAAGACCATTCAAGAAGAATATATGGTGACTGCATTCTTACCTATTTCTATTTTTTCCAGAGCTTCAAGACTTAACCTTTGGTACTGATTCACCTTATCGATTTCATCATCATAACTAGAAAAAGAAGAATCGGGAATTTAATGCTTCATACTAATCTAAAGCAAGGAAATAAACTACACATAGTAAGAGAAACTGGTAACTTACTAGGCCATGTAGTAGGCAGAATTAGAAAGTAACAGCAGAACGTCCACATCCTTATGAGTGGCATCAGTGAGACTAAGGAAGGGGAAGAAGAATGAATACAGGGGAGAAGGTTTTACTTGCACAGGTATAACCCATCCTCAGTGTATTTTAGGGGCATGCTTTTACAATTGAAGGCACATTACTACAAGAGGTTTCAGGTACGGTATGTTCTCTTGCGTGATGCCTGTACCTCTTCACAGCCACTGCAAAACCAAGTTAGGTGAGACACTTCACAAGCCAAAATGTGATGTGTCATTAGACTCACCATACAGTAAGTGGATCCATGTAAGCAGCAATCTCTCTCAAACCTGGAGTTACCTCACAGCTCAAAAAGATCAGCAGCAGGTCCAAAAATAAACAGAAAACCCACTAGCTTTAAAAATGCTAACAGAGAAATGGAAAAATATCTCAGACTCAGCTGATGTGGTGAGTCTGTGCTTGAATAGCTATCGTAACATCCTGCTTTACTATTTTTAGATGCTTTAGAAGTTTAACCTGCAGAAGATCTAACCACTATTTTTCTTTTACAAGTTAGTGAACTTCGAACTTGATAAGGAGACTTAGCGGTGAAGTTAGAGGTTATGGGTCACTAGTTTTCATGAAGAGAAATCTAAGCTTTCCTACTACTGACTCATTACACAAGAATTTAATCTGATCAGCTATGGCTTTGAAGTCAAGTTACACTTTCCCTATAAAACAATAAGGAACAACAGCTCTTCAAACAACCCCTTCTAGGACTAAGGGTGGTTAGAAGTTCTCTTTATGGTGCCTACCATGTTTTGGCAATATTAACTGAATGCATGCATTTCCAGGTGATGTCTCAAATGTAACCCCAGCATGCACCATTTTTATGGCACTTCAGGAAAAGCACATCTTTAGAGGACCTTTCTTTTTACAAACAAGTATTCAATCCTTTCAAGGACTCCTGTCATTCTATAAAGCTGTACACTTGTATTCTGTTAACACATCAGCTATCAAAATCGTTTTGATAATGAATCAAATTAACAGAGGTATCATACTAGCAGCTGATCAATTATAATTTTATTCAACAAACCTTGGATCACAGTCAATAAGTGCCCATCCTCCATGGAATTTTTCATCATCTGGTAAGAGCAGTTTCATGTAGCTCTGCAACAGCTGGCTGATCAGTTCCTGATGGCTTCTCAGGTTCTCCTTGTGCAGGGCTTCATGCTCTTTCTCTTTTGTAAATATGGAGTAAAGATCCTCTGTTACAGGGACACCCTGCATCAAATCTAAATAAAATACACAAAATACCAAACAAGGAACCCAAAGTTAAAAGCACTACAAAATAATCAGACTGTTGCTGTGTAAATTCCTTCCAAAAGTTTCAGATTTGAAGATAAATCTGGAAAAATGGTTATTATTTCCAAATAGAATGTTGCCTGAAACTGAAAACTCAGTATGTATAACACTATTTTCTCTCAGTGGAAAAAACGAGTTAACTCACCATTTTAAGAAACACTTGCTACACAGATTTAACTTTGTCTAATAGAAAGATGTTACAAGACAGTTAATGCTAAAACAAAGTTAAGAGCAAATTCTACAGTGCGTTACACTGCATGTAATCCCTCAGAATTGAATGGTGTTTAATCTACAGATGGAGAATGACTGTTCCATATGGTGTCTGCTACATGAACATTATATACATGCAAAAAAAAAAAAAAAATCAGTCAAAAATATAAAGCCAAGATGATTTCAGTAAACTTTTCTAAATACCAGCATTGAGCTTAGTTGAAATTGTATTCTTACCTATGACTGCTTGCCTATAAGCATCCCTGAAACGATTCAAGTAGTATCTGTTTGCAGAATTAACTCCATCTTTCATTACCCCCGCCAGCTTTCTTTCACCAGTCCTTGTGAAGTCACCCTGTACACAGAACATGCAAATCATGCACATATGCAACTTTGAAGTAGCAGTCTCAGCTCAAAAGCTTTGGCGTTCTGAACCTCAGAACTGAACAGATGACAACTCAGAAATTATGTTCAAGTAACTATTTCATACAGAAGTTGAAAACATGGATTTTCAAATCATCTACTTCTCATGGCATTGATTGACTCGGCAGAGAATCTTACGCTTTCGACAGACCTATGATTCTATATAAAGACCTAATGGAGAACAGTAATCTGAACATACACACCAGCTAACATTAAAGCAGAACTTTCAAGACATCAGACACTGGGACGCTTGAATACCTCAAAAAAAAACCCCTTATTTTTTGGCTTTAATGTAAAAGGAACACTACTGGAACAATGGAGAAGACCGGAGCTTACTGAAAAATGGTTTTAATCTTCTCTGCTTCTGCCACCAAAACAAGCCAAGCATAACATACTGAAGGAAACTAGTACATATCCTCACAAGGTCAGAAACAAAAGGAAGTTTCTAGGCCATGGAAGGCTTAGAATTTGAATAAAAAGAAGTTTTGGTAGCTGTGCTTCATTAGAGGATTCTATTTGCAGAAACGCTCTGAACATTGGCACAGAACAGTTCTAAAAGCCATACTATGAAACTATGATGAAGAACATTTCAAGTGTGTTTCACTTCCAAATTAAAAGAAATATCGCAATTAAACTGCAAATAAATTTAATCCATGAACGTCAATAATGAGTAATCTTCAAGCAGAATGGCTAAAAATTTAGATCTATAATTGAGTTCTGTGCTTCAGATTTAAAGTTAAATATTCACAATCAAGACAAGTGTGTCAGGCTGTTGTTTATTATTTAAAAAAAAAAATTAATGTAAGAGACTAATCAAAATTCCACCAGTGACTATACACACAGAAAGTAGCTCAAATTCTATGACTTTGCAAAGCAGCAGGAGAGAACGGTAAGGATTTTCATGCCTGGTTTCTGATCTTGGTAGAGACACTGCATTACAACCAGTTAAGAAAAGTCTTTAGAAAATATAGCTAATTAATATCACCCTACTGCCTAAATATCCTGATCTTCAGTCCTTCAGAGTATTTTTTTTTTTGAAGTCCTGTAACTGCTTGAAAGAACTATAACCATGCTCAAATTTAAATAGAGGTAATGCTTAATATAGATCAGCTTTGCTTTGTATCTAGACATTAAACTAACAGAACGAAGTTAAACTACAGCCAACACTGCCACAGGACACCTGGACACTCAAGTCTTCTCCAAGTCACACCAAGTATGATACAAAATACTCTTCTATTGAAAGGCCTCATATCTCTGCAAGACAAAACCACACACAATATTTGGCTCACTTTGCTACATACACAAAAGTTCTCCATTGGACACAAAGCCTGTAACATAACATACTACTTGTCATCAGAACAAATCACACTCTTTACCCTTTACCTTTAAGGCTGCTGTGCCAGCATACTGCCGGCTTATGGCATCTCCATTGTTTGCCCATATTATCTGGTAGATTCTATTGCATTTTACCGGCAAAGGCTGTTCTGGTGGCATCACACCCAGTTTTTTGAGCTGCAATTTGACATACGCATTAATATAAGGTTCAAAATAAAAATCGTTCTCAATATCAGAGCTCAATAAAGAAAATGGGAACGCTTGCCAAGCATTTAATTGTTACATTTTATATGATCTGAAAAAGGAACCCATTCTGCTACTTTGTCACATTAAATTAGAACCACTAATTCATTGTTAAACATTGTATCACTGGATGCAACAGTAATATATTAATTATGGATGTAGCAGTCAATCTTCAAAAAAATTAGCTGAAGGAAAACAAGATACTCTATTACTCAAGATACAGCAACTGTCTCTATGTTCCATAAGGAACTATCAAAAGAACAGACATCACAGAACTTTAACATGGATAAACAAGTTAATGCCTTCTATTGCAAAGGCATTCGTGGCCTCAGAGGTCTGAAAATAAAGAAATGGAACTCTTACCAGTTACAAGAAAAAGCACACCAGATTCTTAATCTGTTGCTTCCAGACACTTTAAAGCAAATGTAGTGGCTCGATCTTTGAATTTAATCCTCCCCAGAATAAAGCCTTAAAACATCTTCATATAGAATCATAGAATGTTTTGGGTTGGAAGGGACCCCTAGAGGTCATCTAGCCCAACCCCCCTGAAGTGAGCAAGGACACCACTAACAAGATCAGGCTACTCAGAGCCCCGTCCAACCTGGTCTTGAATGTTTCCAGGGATGGGGCCTCCACTACCTCTCTGGGCAACCCGTTCCAGTGTTTCACTACCCTCATTGTAAAGAATTTCTTCCTTATATCCACTCTAAACCTACCCTGCTTCTTTGTGTTTATTATTAATGCTTGTGTATTTTGGACAGTTACCGTTTAAGACTGATACTGAAAGTAAGGTATCTTACTCTTCAGAACAACCAGTATAAGTTTTCCCAAGATAAGCCTCAGGTACAATACAAACTTCAGTCTTTTTTTTGTTTGTTTACACATGCTAAATTGATAAAGCAGCTCATACATAACTGCAATGTATTCACTAAATGTTAGGCTAACTGCATTGGGTAACTTGGACTAAATGATAGGCAGACCTCAACTTACAACCAATGAAAAAAAACAACTCCAAACATTCAAGCACTCTGCAGGTTAGATGAAAATTGATACAAGCTTGTTCATTGACTTTGAAAGCCCTATCAAGTTTTCAGCTGAGAGAAAACAAGTCCTATGGTTCCAAGGGAGTACAAAAGTAAGGTACACATAACTCAGTCTTCTACTTTACGTCAGTCACCTTCCAGCGCCTCTTCACAACAACCAGTATAACTCTTGATTTTGAAAGACTGCCTTCAAACTCACAGAGTTAACATATATAGAAATCCTATTCTAAAATAAAGACTGTGATATTGCTAGTCCCACACTTCATTCCTAGTACTCCTTCTATGTCGGGAGTTCATAAAAGCAGATGACAAGCAGGAACTGCCAGGTACAATGGCTAGAACCATTCATTTTCATCCTAATGAAAGACCCACTTCATCCTTTACCATTCATAGCATAGTCAAGGTTTGTTCATTTTGGACTGGGCAGTAACTGAGCCTTCAAAGATTCAGTTACAGTACTATGAAGTCTTCACAAGGGAAGTCAATCATCACTGAGCTTCTATATCAAAAAGCAAATGGGGGGCAGGGCAAAGAAGACTAAAGGAAGGACTCTCAGTCTGCTTGGAAATGCCTTCTCTATATAGGGACAACTATTCCAGAGCATAGTAGTTAGCCATTTGGGATATTTACATCATGAATTAATTATTCATCTACACACAGAAGAGACAACTAATCTCCCTACCTGCTGCACCACAGTATTTCACTTCAAAGCAGCTAAAATAGCATCCAACTTCTATTTAGATTTGAGTCCTTTAACATCTCATTTGGGGGAGGGATTTATTGAGGAGGGTTAGTTTTAAACTTTGTATTACCACATAACCCAGTTCAAGAAAGACGAGGAACTCCTAGAGAGAGTCCAGAGGAGGGCAACGAGGATGATAAAGGGTCTGGAGCATCTCCCCTACGAGGAAAGGCTGCGAGAGTTGGGCTTGTTCAGCCTGAAGAAGAGGAGACTGAGAGGGGATCTCATCAACACCTACAAATATCTTAAGGGCGGAAGTCAAGAGGACGGGAGGAGCCTGTTTACAGTGGTGTCCAGTGACAGGACTAGGGGCAATGGGTGCAAACTGAAACATAAGAGGTTTCAGTTGAATATGAGGAGGAACTTCTTCACTCTAAGGGTGACTGAGCACTGGAACGGGCTGCCCAGGGGGGTTGTGGAGTCTCCTTCTCTGGAGATATTCAAAGCCCGCCTGGACGAAGTCCTGTCTAGCATGCTCTAGGAGAGCCTGCTTTAGCAGGGGGGTTGGACTAGATGATCTTCCGAGGTCCCTTCCAACCCTTGCAATTCTGTGATTCTGTGAACTTAAATTAAAATTACTAAATCAAAACAAGAGAATCCTCTCCAATTTGTGGACAGACAGTCATTTCCTCTCACAAGGAGAACACTAGACATCACTGTTTTAGAATTATTTCAGGTTACTTCAGTTGTATGTATTACATTCAGCTTCATAGCTCTCCAAGTAGTCTGCAAAGATCCTTTTCAGTAGAGGTTAGTTCAGAATTTTTCAAACGCACAGATTTCCCCGAGAATAACAATTAAGATCTGAGGTGCTCGGTACTTGAAAAAGTACAGTAGTTATACATGCCTGCTGTTCCATGACCACTCTTGCAATAGCAGCCTGCACAACATTGGTACGATCCAGACAGTCCATGCAGTTAACTCGAAAAATTCCTTCCTGTTTACAGATCACACCAGCTTGGTCAACCCTTTCAACAGGAAAATAAAGCAAAAGCATACTGAGACACTTAAAATCCAGTGTAATTTATCAGCTTCTACAAACAGTAGAAAATTTTACGCATGGAGTAATATTTATAGTTGCACTCATCACCCCAGCCACACCCCACTCAGGATTAACAACTCTTGTTCCCACCTATCCTCCTCTTTAATCTAGGCTAGATACTCAGCATACATCCTGTTAGGGCCATAAACTTGATACGTAATCAGATGTTGAATTCAATTCATACATATATAACACAAGCTTTCAAGAGTAAAGGCGTTTATTTAATTTCAAAACCAGAGTCCACAATGATAGCAACATCTCACTCACAAAATACAAAATTGAACAACACACAGTAATTGATTGAAGACTGCAGCCATACTCACTACCAAAACGCACAAACTTTAATCAGTACAAACTAAAGGTCAAACATGCCTACTGTTTTCAATAGTAAGGTTGGCATTCTAGGGTTTGTGGATCAAATACAAAGTGTTTCACGTTAAATCTAAGAAACTCTAAAAGTGTTAAACGCAGTAAGCCTCAGGCAGAAAACAGCATCTGAGAATTTTTGCTGTTGTGTGTATAACACCAACACTTCAACACAAAAACTGATGCACAAACTGGGCACCAAGAGAGGAATATAAAACACACCAGTTATGACAAAATCAAGGCCTCTGAATATGTACTTTTTTTTTTTTCCTACAAATATTTCATACTAGTCTAAAAACAGTTAAGTACCTACCAGCACCACTTCATGTCAAGGATAATATCATAAATGGCATCAGTCAGTGTTTGAACATTTTCAAACTTCATTCCTCGGCTAAAACACAGGATTTCATAGATGTTAGTTTGAACTAGAGTGGTGATTTTTCTTTACTTAGTTATTTTATATTATTTGCAATGTTAACAAAGATAGTGTTTTGGCTAAGTGGGAGAGACAGACATTCCCTCCTGCAATAAACTTTAAACAGCAGCCAATATTCAGAAATATTTTAAAGTACAGTACAATATTTAAATCCAAGGCAAGAGATTCAGATCTTTAAATTCTCAAGAATTTGCATTCCTGAATGCTGCTTCCATAAGGAAGAACAAGTGTGCAGCTATTCGGGCACAGGCAACATTCTGCTCTCATTGTAGGCACAGTCTCAGAAGTAACTACCATAGATTTGAAACTGAAATGGCCTCCCCTGCTTTACCAGTGATTTAACAGAAAAACACACCTACAGACACATCATCCCCTCCTCCTCCCACCCCACCAGATTGTTTTCAGTATTGTTCTCTATTCACTCATGCTCACAATGCAAAAAGAAACAGTCCTGGTCACTATAGCAGTTCTTAGGAGAAAAGCAAACTAACAAAAATGAAACCTTGTTGAAACAAAAGAGTAAGCATCACATTCAGGACATCGACAGTCCTACAGAAAAGAAGTCTCAAAGGCTTTTTTGAGGGGGTACTCTTTTGAGGGGCTTTTCCCTTTTCCCTCCCCCTCTCAGACAATACCTACTAACGATATACTTATTCAGTCAGTAATGCTTTCCCAGGCCAGATGCAATCCCTAGCTTAAATTAGGAAATGAAGATAAAAACAGTTTTTAGACCCCATATTCATACCCAGATGCAATCTGCTTGAGAAATAGATGCCTGTGTGACAGATCACATGCTTGGGCATTGAAACACTGCACTAGACCATGCCAACATCATAGTGGAGTCATGAAGACAGCATTTATACTGGATTAAAATAAAATCCCGTGTATTTTATAATGGAAAAACAGCATCAGCGTCCTGAAAGAACCCATTGTATGTTTACAGAAACAAGCAAGAGAAACAGAAGAATGGTTTGTAGTGAAGAATTAAGAGCAGAATGCTAGATAGTTTGAAAAGCAGGTCAGCCACAGCTTTACATTCATACCATGTTTAAGGAAACTCTCTCACTTAAAATGCATAACAACTTCTAAGATTCACC
>JADKXX010011102.1:0-42036 GCA_017310255.1 Butorides virescens | reverse complement strand
AAGGAAACTCTCTCACTTAAAATGCATAACAACTTCTAAGATTCACCTAATAAATAACTGCATATTTAACAGGCAGTGCTCAGTTACTCAAACTCGAACTTTTGTAGTGCTTTAGTTTACAAAATGTATTCTTCCTAGTTAAAAGTGTTTCATGCAGAAGTAGAGAAAATCTATTATTATTTCCTCCCTTCTACTCTCCCTTCATGCTAATAAAAAAAAGACACAAAGCGATATTTTTAGAAGGTTTCTTACCAGTGCTCGTGGAAGTCAAATGAAACATAAGTCAGATTTGCATTGTTGTACAGAAGAACTTGTTTAAGGTAAGCATCTCCGATAATCTTCTCTCTGCCTGTTTGATCCACCAAATTAATAATAACCTGTTCAAAAGTTTAATTATTTAACGCTTGTCATCCACTACACAACTTGCTTAGATATATACCATGGAATAACAAATAGCTTAAGAGTTAAAAGATTTGTAGGTAATCTTGCTGAATTTACAATCTTTGCTAATTGTACCCAAGATCAAATGGGCTCCAACAGTTACTCGCCTACCTGAATTTTAATACAGAGAATCTGTGAATACAGGACAGAAACACAAAAGTGGAGCTTACACATTTCTGTAAGTTATTGCTGGTTTTTAGAGGTTACTTACCAGGATACATCAAAAACTTAGTAACATCCTATTCATGTACCACCCTTCTAATTGTCAATGAGCTTCTAGAAAAACGCAACCCATATCACCAACACGAAAAACAAACTAAAAACATTAACTTTCACCCCCTGCATTTTGATAAGATGACTATCTTACCATGTAGCACTCACCTGCTTTTTGTAATTTTTCAGCTGTTCTTCAAAGTGTGCACGAAAACAGGACACTGTTTCATTTTCACCTACAAGGCAGAGCAGCATTAGACAGAAACAGCCTGTTCTGCAACAAGTCCTGTTTGAAGAATTAAATCATGCCCAAATCTATACTCTAAAAAACCAAGATACCTTTACTTGAAGTACTTAGACACCCAATGTAACACATTCTACAGAATTACTTTTAAAGGTCTTTCATCAGTTTGCTCAACTTCAACATTGTTTTTCTACTACTGTGATGTACAGGAAGCACCATTCTTAAATTTCACTTTTTGTGCAAAGCAGATTGGACAAAAATTTAACTTTTAATAAGACTGTCTAGTCCTTCCACACATCCACCACACACCCACATAAACATCTCTTCCAAAACAAGAGTGTTGATATTTGTTTTGCATCTTTTGAAAAAACAAACTGAAGTACAAGAAAGGTTTGCAAATTACAAATGGGGACATGCAGGACAGAATAATACTAGAAGTGTTACCCAGTTCTCCTAGAGGACAAAACTACTTGTAACTAAAATCCAAAAACATTATCCAGTTGATTCACGGTACCACTGATTCCTCAAAGTCTCAATTCCTACCTGTAAATCTATCGAATTAAATGTAATTCCTCAATATTTTTTGAAACTAATCCTACTAGGGGAAGAAAAGAAAAATATCTATAAACAGATGTCACAGCACAAGCTTGCAGTTGGAACTAATCAAGTGTTGCTTCCAGTTATCAGGAGGCAGGGGGAGGGAATTGGAAGGTGTTTTATTTTTATTCTCCTCACTTTATAAATTTGTTTAAGTTTCCATTTCCATGATGTGGCAACAAGTCATCCCTCTCCAGTGATCTCCAGGTTATTTGGTATAAAAATCACAAGAAACCAAATCTACATTTCCTTAAGTTTGTAATGATAGTAACTGCTTGTCAACTTGAAATTATGTGCTTTTCCCAAGTTCCTAAGCAAGCTTGAAGGCCCATTTTACTAGGCCTTACTCAAGACACAGAAAAAAACAATCCTTTAACTTCCCAGCATCACAGCCCCTTCTGAAAAAGCAGGTTGTTGTTTTTTTTTTTATTTTCAGTCCTAAAAACAGTCTTCAATGGCAGAAGACCAGACCTGCTAATGCTAGAAAAGCATATGAATCAAACACACAAGTTGGACTTGCAGAAGTACATACTTATGATGTAGGATGCCAGTTAACCCAATCCAGTGGGAGTACAATTATACAAGACCACGAACATACTAGCTTCCTTCAAAGAAAAGTTTCTCCTTTACAAAGCTAAACCTAGAGGAAATTTTATTGACCTTTATCTTTTAAGAAAGTGCAGGCTATGAATACCTAGTTCATAAAAGCATCCAGATTTGCCACAGTTTCATCAATATTCTTTCATGTTTTGGCTTTTGCATTATCTTTGAGTGGAAAAGGAAGAAATTTAGATCTCAAAGCCCCCCCAGACAGTACTTGATTTCAGAGAAGACAAAAGCACACTACAAAACTGGTGTTATATGAAATGTCTATATTTTCTCCATGTTGAAATAGCAGTTCTTAATACAAAAGGAACCTCAGCCTAAGTCAACCTCACAGACAAAGATATTTGTAAGACATCAATGTCTAAGCAGGTTCTCAAAAGAAAAAGCCAAATTTTCTCCCTTCCCAACCCAGAAAACACTGCAACCAGTATCACTAAACATAAAACAGGTTCTTCATTAAATACTGAAATTCAAGACCTGTTAGAATTTACAATGGACAAGAAGTCAGAGCGCTGCATAGTTGCAATTAGAGTAGAAGTTAACTGGAGTCAAATCGTTACTGTTATTCCTGGCTTTTAGAAAGTACCACTGAAAGACTAGTGGTAAAGCAACACTCCAATTAACTTATTTCTAAGGGAACTCTGATCTTTAGGTATTCTACTCAAATACTTACTCTTGTCCAGACGGGGCCGTGGGTTATATCTATATCCAACTTGGCTCCAGAAAACAGGCACGGAGCCTCTTGTTTGTATAAATGAAAGAGTGTGATTATGAACATGAATCAGTTGCTCTGTTTCAACATAATTTGCCACATTTCCATTTTTATCAACACCTCTTCGCTTATACCGCATTCCTAGGAGGAACAAGAATGATCAATTCATATTTAAGTATTAGTCAAATGTTAATAACTCTTGTTACCATTTTTCGCAACAGTAACACAAGAAGAAAGCTCTAGCCAAAATCCATGATCAATGGTAAAAGTCACTCCTATCCTTGTCTAATCCCCAAAAGTTCTGTTGACTATATGGATAAAGTTTATTTACTGATATACTACAAGCAGCAGAAATTCAGTTCACAGGGCAAAGCAGTCTACTGGCACTATAAAGTCACAGAGATATCTAGTCCAGCCTAACGGATAAATTACTCCCTGTTCTGTCAAGTTTAGCAGAGTTTTACTTTAGTGCTCACTATTTTCCATGAACCTAAAAGGCCACTTTTACTGACAGATGCTCCACTTATAGCAAGAGATCCCACAAGCAGCCCAAAATTTGCACGTTCCACAGAACCGAAGACTTCCCCCTGCCTTGTTTTAACCCGTATAACTAATTCTGCACATTAAGAACAGATACTGCTCTTCCAACTACACAGTTTTTTTGCCTAGCAGTCTCTAATCTGATCATTAAACAGAAAAGTGTTTGCATATGGAGGTTTGCACACAATACATCACCATTTCAGAAAGAATGCAGGTGGTAGCAAGGGATGGGGAAGGAGTAAGTAAAAAGTGTGTGAGAAAGATTCAAGGCCATGGTTTATAGTATGGAAATTCAGTTCCACAGAATCAGAACAACTCTGTTCCAAGTCCTGAAGTAGCACTGGACCAAACTTTTGAAGTGAACCCCAACAGCCCTAGCTGGAAGGACTATGGAAGAGAAGGGAAGAGTTTAGAAATATGGAAGTGAATGGAATGTAAAACACCTATCACAGGGGTCTTTATAGGGTCACAAAATGTCAAAGTGGTTTTACAGCATTTAACCAGAAGGGGACTTTTAGACTAAAGCATCAGACACCCTTTACTTATGTCTTGACATCAATAGTGGTTGTTACACCAAAACCCAAAATAAATCATTGCACAGAAAACTTCAACTCCCCTACTTTTGATATCTCAACTTTTGCAGACACTAGGCTCTTGCTCCCATAAGCTTAAGAGCAGCTGTCTTCCTTTATCTCATGATACCTCTCCTTAACATCTTAGGTATGTTGATAATTTAGTGCAGCATTTTTATTTTTTTTCCTAAATCACAGATAAGCTGCCTGACAAATAAAGAATCAGTGCATTTAACACAGAATTATCTCAGGCTTTCAAATCAGTATTTACTCTATTTTTGGGGGTGCATTTGTTAGGGTTTTTTTTAAATGAGTCTTTTAGAAACAAAACCACTTTGAACTCTTGGCTAAAATTACATATTGCAGAATTAAACAAACAGTTTAATCCTATAATTACTTATCACAACATTGGATCAATTTACTGAAACAATCTTTTTGTGTCAAGGGAGAAAGTTTATGCTCTAGACTAGCAATCACATGAGCATAATGTTATGAATAGTAAGAGGGAGTCAATAAACAATTTGCCCTCTGCAATTCTATTACTGTATCTGTAAAACAATTTAGTATAAATAAGGCATACTGCAAACTAGACACTACCATGAAACCCTCAAATATTTACTCTCAGTTATTCTGACAAACAGTTTTCCTGGGAACTGAATTAAATGCATTGAAGTGAGCTGTGATACAAAGGTCAGTCCCATATCAGGGTAAGCTCACCAGGTTTTTTTCTTGTTTTGACACATTAAAAACCCAACTGTAGGAAAAGAGTGGACACAGTGAAGAATATCTTTAAAAAAAGTGATAGACCAAAAAGGCTTAGAGTTGAACAGGACCTACTAAAGCGTGAAGGGATTCAATCTTTATTTCTGTGCTCCTAAGGACAGGGAATAATTTTTGTTTGCCTTGCTGCTATTAGAATTAGTGAAATAAGGTGCAAGACCAAAGCATGGTTCTTATGTCACACCTTGGTATTACTTAAACATCTCTTGGGATGCATGCACACACGCATGCCTTTTCAAATCTTTATTCAGCTGCTATCAAGCCCTCAAAGGAAGGCCTCTGAAAATTTAACTCCCATCCAGGCCTACTGAAATGTATCAGGACAGAGGCCCTAATCAAGGTGTTCTTTGCAAAGATGGAACTTTTATCTCAGAACTGATACACTCAGGTACATTCAGTGCCCAAGACGAGACTAGTGAAACTCACTTAGTAACCGCTCTAAGTAACAGCTGTGCAGTGCGGTATGCACTACAGCCTTTTCCTCCTATAAGCAGGAAAGGCTGTAGCACATACTTTGACAAGAGCTGACCATCTGCTGAACAACACAGCACTCTTCCAAGTTTTACCTTCTGCATCCCTTTCCAGTGTTCAGGAACAATCCCAATACCTTGCACTATGTTTGCCTACCAGCTCTGTGACGACTCCGCCGTGAAATAAGTGCCACCAGAAATGTTGGATGAATGTCATCTACACAAGTTGATTCCTGAGGAGGAGTTTCAGGACTGCTCTTATCATCATCAGAAGATTCACTATAGTTTACTACAAGCTCTTCAATTTGCACAAATCCTTGTATGATGGGTATAATCCAGAAGTCCACTTCAGCATTCTGAAGATTACAGAAAACATTCTTGTTGATTCTACATTACCTACAATTATTTCTGCCATTTCTCATGTTTATAAACAGTTGCTTTGCATGCTTTTCATGTTTTAAGAAGTTTTTGCCATACCCTTTTCTTATTTCTCCAAAAGGTATCAGCATTTTTCCTCCATTAGCTGTAGGGCTTTTAAATCAGGAGGAAGAAAGATAAAGCAATTTAAGATTTTTCTGTGGAGATGAAGCAAGCTGTATCAAGGTAAGGCAAAAAGCCCTCCTCTACTCCCAGCTATCTAGGTATAGAAAAGAGCCCTACAATATTTAATAGCTTCTTTTCCCCTTTCCCCAAAGAGAGTTTTCATGCAATGTTACATCTGATGTTGAAAACACATTAAAAGCCTAAAATAGCAACTTTTCATGTCAAAGATAGTCAGTTCAGACAGAGCAGCAAATATTGGTAATTTATTATCTAGTTTCTGCTTTAAGGCAGTTTTACAATTGCTATGGGGACATACAGCGTAATACTTTTGAATAGATTAAAATTTAAAAGTGTAATGTTGTTAGTCTGTTTTCAGCAAAACATATTAGCATAAACTTTATATACACCAACTTAGTACCCAAGCCAACTGGTTCAGAGCTCTGCACATTAGTGCTTTGTCACCTTAAAACCTCAGTTTCTTAAACAGAATTTAGATCCAAGTTCAATACTAATTCAATATTATCCATGTATATCTTATAACATGAAAAATACAACTAGTTAAACTCCTGCATTATATACAGCCTTTCATAGAGCGTGCTCTGACTCCATAAGCATCAGAGTATATAAAATTACTAATGAGAGATGCAGGGCATAAGGTAAGATGTCCACTGTAATCTTTAAAAGAACCTAAGACTTGACCTAAACTGCCATACAGTAGTTAGCAACTCAGTCCTTTTTCTAGGAGGTTAATTTAAAATTGAGACTATATATTGAAGAAAATGAGTGGTTGTTCTATGTTTCTTTGTTTGTGCCCATTAGGTAGGAAAATGCTTTATCTACTACTCCAAAGAGCTGTTCAGAATAACTTGTTCTACACTACCATTACATTGATCAGCTACTCTGTTCAAGGAGAAAAATCAGTATTCCCCATTTAGGAAGACAAAAATCTTGTCTCAAGAAAATTTTGGAATTCAAGAGTTTCTTTCTTTTCTGGCTCCTCCTTCTTATCAAATAATCAGCTCTGTCCAGGGATAATCCATTTCACAGATAAATACATCTTAAATTTACCTTCAGAAATCAGCACAAATCACATGTGTTATTCTGCATTGCTTTATTGTAATAAAATTTTAAATTCCGTTGATGCACATTCATTAGCAATGATCACAGGCTAACTAGAAAGCTGCTGGGAAGATTGGCTGGGGAAAGAAGGTAACACCAGCTGCTCAGCTTCAGAAGGCACAGCCCTGATTCTGACCTATCTGCCAAGCAGGTTTAAGTAAACTTCTATGAGGCCTTAAGTAAACATTTCAAGTAAAGAATGGTTCTCATATGTTATTGTTAGAAACAAGGCTTACATCAATGCTGATGAGATCTTCAATCATGTGCTTGTTCCAAAAGAATCTGTCGTCAACCTGTTTCAAACAAAAAGGGCAGGTTTTGCAGTATTTTAAGTAAGGCTTGATAAAGACACCAGTGTTATTCACTGCTACTGTACACGCAAGTCTAGTGTTCACTAATTTTGAATAAAACAGCTCAGTTCAAGACATGTTGGTGGAGACTTTTGTTTCATTTTCTTGCACTGAAGCTGGTTACAGGGCAAGATCTTCAGTTGTTATAGATTATACCAGAAGAGAATGTGACCAGTCAAGTTTGGACCACGTACATTATTGAACAGCACATCTCCCAAAAATAATAAAAAAAGAGAAACCACCACAACAACAACAAAAACCCAACCACACCGACGCACTTACTTTTTGCCACAGTGGTAAGTTAGTTTTCTCACACACACTCTGCCTCTGCACAGAATTTGTTAGGTCATAGGTCAGGCTGTAGTAAAAGGAGTCTGAATCCATGAACATTTTGAACAACTCCTCCAATAATCTCTTCTCCAGCTTCTCTTTTTCTTTGCTTTCTTTAATCTGAAGAAAAAAGTAATGGATTTCTTATGTCTTTCTCTGATTGAAAAAGACTCCAGTCATATTTGCTAAGTGCCATTTCTAACCTTGTAGGACAAACATTTTCCCACTGAGTAGCAGGATCTTAAAATTCCGAGTAGACATAAACACAAGGGCCAGCATCTTCAGAAATATCATGCTATGACTTTTAGCAGTAAGGGCATTCAGAGCAGTCAGACCCTGAAACACACTGCTTGAATGCTCCAGAAGTTTCAGTCTTGAGAGTTTCTGTGAAATACCACATCTACCTGTTCTAATTTTAGTATTGTTTGGACTTTCAAGTCCAAGCCATTATTGTGTAAAAAGCATTTTGATAAGAATGTATAGTGTTCTCTGAGGAATTGTCTCCAATTCTATATGGTAAGAGATGCTTATGCAGAGCAATTTGTAGAAGTTTACAACCCCACTAGAAGTGAATCCTGGTAAGAAGGCACTCTTCGTAATTCTGCAAAATTATCTAATTACAAAATGAAAAGTCACAGAAAAGCAACAGTTAAATAATCAAAAAGCTTCAAGACAGTAGTTACACATTCTGCAGTTTTCCCCGCTAGTTCTCTTTTTAGGTCTTAGTACTCCATTTGATCACCCACCACAACCTTTGAATTATCAACTAAACATTTTGAAAAAAACCCAAGAAAACAGTAGAAAGCTTTACCTTCTTTTTATTTGGAGCAGACACATTTGATTTAATTTGAGTAAGAGTCTTCAGCAGAAATTTTGTGTCATCTGGGGACTGTGTTATCTTCTCTGGCTTGTTTATCCCAAAATGGTGCTTCTTACAAAGCTAAATAATTATACTGAATTAAAGCCAATACTTAAATCCTCTTAACAAGTTCAAGAACAAGTAACAATAAGATTGTTACTGAAGTCTACAAAAGCGAGACTGCAATGTCCACAAGCCTAAGGCAGACACTCAGAAACCTGAATGTTCCCCCTGTATTTCAATCTACAGCATATTTCTTCCTCTTCTATAAAAGGCGTTTTCTCTTGTGATTGTGAGAATGTCTGCCGCTATTTGGCATGACTAGAGTATCCAGACCCACCTCAACTTCCCACCCAAATTACAGTGTAAATTAGTATTGTTTTTCCTTTATCCATTCTCTTATGGAAAAAATTCTGCAACATTTAAAGTAAGTGTTTCCCTTGAAGCAAAGTTATAGAATCAAGATTCCAAAACAGGATGGAAACAAGAGCATCCCTTAAAAAAAAAAAAAATAAACTCTGTCCCGATTCAGAGGGAAAAGATATGACAGCTTCTTCCTCAAAACCCACACATCGAAGGCCTATCTTAAGAGATATTGGGGGTTAACCTCAGGAGTAAGCAAGCTGAAGTACTTGGGAGAGGGCACTGCAAATCCCAGTTCTTGTACAGGTTTCTAGGCACAGAAGCACCCAGTGGATGCAGTATATTCATGCCTACACGACTAAGAACAGGAAGGTATTACATCTAGATTTCAAGTCATATTCTTGTATCTTAGACCCTGGAAGGTTCTAATGCCCAGACCAAAGCCATGCTTCAGCACTCCTTCATGCTCTGAGAGTTCCACCAAAGCTTTAGAGATTCCACATTACTCTTTCCCTCTTCAGGGAAGGATTCTCACGATGTCATACAGGCACCACGGAGACTATCACAAGTCATCTTGTCCCACCATCATCTTCCCCCTCACCACACACACTCAAAAAAGAAGCCTGAAGTCTGAAAACAGAATTGTTCTCCTGACAGTCTACTAACCACAGTGTTCATCATCTTAGAGTACTAGGATTTACTGAAAGTCTTACCATCCTAGTCATTAAGAGGCAATCAGGAAAGCTTTTTTTTTTTTTTTTAAAGCAAAAAACCAAGGTTCCTATCGTAGTTTACAGGGGGAAAGTCAGAATTCATTGAGGATAGCCATACCTCTAATTCCAGATCCTGAGGTTCTGTTTCAGAAAGTGGAATCACTGCAATCTTTGTTATTTTGCAAACCTCACGGTCTCCTGGAAGTTTGCCAATCAGTGCTTTCTGACGAATTAAAAGTAGCCACCACGGTAAATCTGGAAAAAAAGTAGTAGATGCTTTGATTTGTCTGTCAGGCATTTACTTTGCTTAGTCTGCAGAAGCTACTCCCTGGTGTAAAACCCCTGTCAGGAACCATTTGACTACAAGACTCCAGTGAATAATGATTCGCTATTGCTATGTTTTGTTATTATGCATTGCAATAAAAAACCACCAAAACCCACACTCTAAAAAACAATATTTAGTCTCTAATAGTTACCACTGCTTCATCTAAGGCAATTAGGCAATCTCTAGGATGATGCGCATCCCCACCAATGTCACTAATGGCAGTACAATCTATAAAGAGCAGCTAGAGCTCAACAGACAGCAAGCTAAGATTTTCCCTTTGTACCTTCTGTTGTATATAAAACAGCAGATAAGACAGACACATGATTACAAGATTCACGAGTTAAGAAGTCTGGTGAGCAAACACAGACTGCATCATAAAGCAGCTCATGTACGCTTAAAGCTTCACAACAGCATTCCTGAAGTATATGCATTTAAGTCATGTAGAAATTAATGAGTCAGAGATTAATGAAGATATTGGTAACAGGTGTATTCCATACACACATTCAATCTATATTTGCAGCTATAGCTTCAATACTTTAAAGAGACAGGGAAACAGAACAACAAACATTCCCACTGACTGCCGAATAGTGCCTCGACGTTAGCTTCCTAGATTTAATCCCTTGGTTAGATCAGTAGCATGCTAGTAGTATGCCAGGATTTTGAGTCAAAAGCGAAAGTTCTGTTAAGAGAGATGGAAAAGGCACAGAAAGTCTTAGAGACACACATATACACTCACTATTTCTCCCAACTGAGAAGCAACCAAACGAGTTTAACTGAAGAGGTCATACACAGACATTAAAAGCCTGCTCTGGTAGACTTAAACATGCTTCCACACTTGTGGCAGTAGATTGTGTCATGTATTACGTCTTTGAATATAATATACAGCCTTCAAAAAAAAAAAAATCTATTTAGAGGCTTTACAGAAAACACGAAGTCTGTTTTCCTTGCTCAGTAAATTCTAAACAGTATTTTATCCTCTGAGTGCTTAAGAAAAACCCAGGATAACACGTTTGAAGTCATAGGACACCTAGAACTCCTCTTTCCAAGATTTTCCAATATACTCTCAGCATAGAATTAAAGCTCTATCAACATTGTGAGCAACTGCAGTTAAAAACACCTTAAAAATTTCAACCCAAATCTGACAAGCTATGTATAAGCAGCAGTTTATTCTATCTAAAGAAAAGGAATAATCATTGTAAATAGACTGCTGTCCATTATGACACCCCACTCCTTACTCTGATTCTATATTACTTTCTTTAGAAAAGAGAAGTGCTTATGTTGGGTACTAAGAAGAGTTTAAAAATTACAGGTCCTCTTAATTACAGATATGCTGTGAGAACCAGAGGCTGTCCCCCAAAAAGGGAGAGGAGAAGGGGAATGAAGACATGCACCACTTATTTAATATGTGACCTTCTAAAGGGAGTCCTGCACTACTTCCTGAATACAGGATCAGAGTCATAATCCCTGCAGGATCAGAGACAAGTCAGGTTGGAAGGGATCTCAGGATGCCACCCCGCTCAAGCAGGGTCAGCTCTGAGGTTGGACCAGGTTACTCAAAGCCATAACACAAGCATAGTCTCCTAAAAACTTGTTAAAGGATAACAAATAAGGACAAGAGAGTGACAGCAAATGCCAGCAAAACGGTTATCCTCACTGAAGCAGGTGCTGGAACAGCTTTTCTGTACAACTACAGGCAACATGACTTGGAGAACAGCTGCCTTTGCCTCCAGCATTCCACCTAGCAGCCACAGGGGTAAGGTGGAAATAAGAAAAGGGAAGCTGAGGAAAACAGGACAGATTCTAAGCAACAGTGAGAAGATCAATGAATAGGTAAGAAAATCCTTTTTAAAAGGGGAAATTGAAATGCTGCCAAAACCACCAGCAACAGATGAAGACAACACTTTCTATATTGCTTTCCAGTAGGCAAAACCAATACAGTCTCTGGAAACCTAGAGCAATCCAAGCTTAACAGAAGGGTAGTACAGTAGGGCATCCAGACTGATATTCCTGTTGAGCAGTCTTATAATCTCATCTATTCCTACCTACAGAAGGTTAGCTACACAACTTACACTGGCAATCTCCTCGTAGGAGTATGTCAACAAACAAAAAATACTTTTTTGAGAAAGGGTACCATCTAGAGCTCCAGTGAAATAATCAATATGATTCCATTGGAAAAAATTATACCATAAAGGCATTTCTAAGCAGATACACCTTAGTCGAAACTGGGAAAGAAAAAAATCTCTGGCTACTCTTCAGTTTACCTCATATTAACAAACCCTCATAGCAGTAAACAAGGACTTAAAGCTTAATACAGCCAAGTGAGTTCTGTATCCTTTCACCATTTTTAAAAATACGCTCGAAGTCATCTTGGTGTACATTTCAAAACTTTATTTGTATTATAGCCAGAGCCACAGAACATTGAAAGAAAACAGGAAATCCTCAGCAGATCAAAAGAAAACAGCCAGGAAGTAATTATGCAGATAAAGTATGCCCTAAAGTAAAAGCTTCAACAATAGCCAAAGCAGCATATTATAATTGCCAGCAATATCTAAATAACTGAATCCCTGAATAAAGAATACGCTTTTGCAGTTTAAAAAAGTAGTTTCATAGAACAGCTTTAAAAAAAAAAATTAGTTATTGCCTACTCAATGTGGGAGGTTTGGTGTGTACAGGAGATGAACACTACAGCTATATGTCATTCCGCAAGACTGCATGTTTTAAATCATCTCTTAAGATCTAATGAACATTTTTAGCGTTTTATGAACTATGGCAGAGCAGATGGCAACAACTAATTTGAAGTACTACATCTAAAGTAAGGTATTACCTCCCATTCCTCGCTAAAATAGGAATTTAGCTCCTCTTTTGCTTCAACACTGGCAGCACATTATTGCTGTTTACTTTCTCTGACATTTCTTAAACAATTTAGCATTTAGTTTCCCTAAAAGCTTTTGCCATAGCTTTTCTTAAACTGTGCATAAGTTTACTATAAAAGCTGCTTTCTGCAAGTATTTTATTTTAGCCAAGAAATTCCATGCCACCATTTTCTTATTTTTTATTACTTGAATAACTTAAAATATTCTTTTGCGTGCAACTCATTTTTAAGTTGTTGACCGGATGAAGTTAGAAATGACAGCAGTTACGTCTCATTGAAGAGACTTCAGATACTGAACCACTCATTGCTTCTTTCAAGATTCAGAGGCATGCTAACAAAAAAAGCGTTGCCTTCCCTTCCATTGCCTTCCCTTCTGTTGCCTTCCCTTCCGTTGCCTGAGTCTATGGAACATTGCCAGCAGCATTTAATTTGCGTCTTAATTAACCAGCACTGGAAGAGCACACCAAATTGATCAAGTACAGACATTAAACTACATAGGAGTGTGCTTTGACCAAGAAACAGAAAAACATGTGGTGGCAATGAACGACTTAAGTGGAAGTTGCTGGAACTGGTTAAGAAATGCAGCTTTGGTTATAGTTAGATATACAGAATCAACTCTCAGCATATTCTACAATGTTTGATCAACTTGCTAAGGAGTCTCTGATCAAAAGTGATTCAATTTCAGGCTACTGTTACCATCTTAGTGGATTAAAGTATCTACTTTTTATTCTAAGAAAAAATAACACCACCTCTTTCTAGTTCTATATTGGGATTTTGACAAAAGGAAATTGAGGGGCCACACTTACATTTTGTATGTATGCACTGACTGGACCGCAAAACAAAATTAACATTCTATATGGGAGACATTGCTTATGCAAGAGATGTGCTTGCCTCTATATGGGAAGATCATGCAGAGGCAGTTTTAATTGTGCATCTCTACCAAGAAAATGCACAATGTTCTGTTTCAGTATAAATACATCCTACAATTCTTTTCCTTCTCTTCCCATTTTTACTCCACATTTTCTTACAAGTCATCTTGGGATGGGCCAAAAAAAGGTAAGAGAGTACATCCTTGCGTTCTGGTATTCAATTAACGTTTCGTTGTTTAGAATGCACTGGTAGCAGCTTCAATGCTTAAAAAGGTATTTAAAGTTTCCAGTATTAATCAGTATGTGCTAAGCATTTTAAAAGCACACCAGTACTGCTTTCCAACAATAGTTGATAACAAAGTTCTGAGCAGGACAAGCCCATACAGGATGCTAGTTAGCCAAAAGATCTTCAAATTAAGTTTTCTGAATATTATAGTCTGGGGCTAGGGGAGAAGAAATCAGAGCAACAAGCCCTCCTGTTCCAGATCAGCTCTGGGAGAAAAGCATTTCGCCCAGCTTCTGCAGCAGAGTACTCTTACTAAGTCTGGAGATAATGGTCCAGCAACATTAAATATTTATGCAACTTCTGCCGATAAAGTTTCCAGGTGACAAGAATAAGTAATAAAGACGGGTTACTGTTACGGAGTGCTAGATGATTCAGCTAGAGGATTACATAAAACTACACTTGAATATGTTCAAGTGAGAGACCATTGACAATAATAGGTTTCAAGAGACCTATGTAAGACATCTCAGTCAGCCCTCTCGTTTTGACTGCAGCCCAATGAAGGGCACTCATCAGTAACTGTCAGCAGATTCAAGGGAGCAGTAGCTTTCATCAAGACTAAGAATAAATAGCTGGAGACTGTATCTTTCTTCAGATATTTAAAGGTAGAACATAAACGTCTGTTTACGGGACAGTTGCCTCACTAAATACCAGAATATCAACAACAAGAAGGATAGCCTATGAACAGTTTGTGATGGTGTCATCTGAACACAGCAGAGAGGAAACAAAGTGCTTCCACTGGCCTAAGCAGCAACTGAATGGAGTACCTGGATGAGCGTAATCGATTCTGTAGCTCTACAGGACACATGGAAAGACAACCAGATATCAGGCTTATTACCTGCTAATCTTAATTTACTTGACAACAGCAAGCTGGCAGCTGTTGAAGTGTCACATGCTGGGGAAAGTTTCAACTCAGCTTTCATAAGCAGAGGAAGTGCCTACAATAAGCATGCATGCAAGGATATTTGGTTGCCATAATATACTGACCTTCAAGAAAGCTTTTGACATCATCTTTTCCTTTCAAAGGCTTTTATACTAGACTTCCCTCCCGGGGCGGCGGGGGAAGGCCTTTATGTACTTAAGGGCTTGGTTTACAAAAAAAAAAAAAACCAAACAAACCAAACCAAAACCAAAACACCACCACCACAAAAACCCCATGCTAAAAACACGCATTTTCCCACAGCAGGAAGAGGTCATTACTGGAGTTTAGCCATCATTCATCATGAATAGCATATGCTGAACAGCCTAGACAACCTGGATGAAGAGAGAACCACTTCATATCATCAGATCTGAAAAAGGATGGCTGAATAGATCTGTAGAATGAGCACAGCCAAAATATCAGGTGAAATTCAAAGACAACGAAGCAATGCAATTGGAAAGAGGACAAGATCACAAATTTCATGGAGAGGTGGGCTCTGAACTATTACTCTCAGAAACCAGACCTAGGGGTTACAGTAACTCTGGAGCCAAGCACTTCCTAGAACTAGATCTGTCATACACTCATAGTACACTGGTGTACCAGTCCCCGTTTTCCTCCCTCCCCTATTGCTAGTATGCTACCACCATCCTGACTAATCTGCTTCTATTCAACAGACCACAAACATCTTATCCATTTCAGCACTTAGTCCATCCTGCTAGCCTGGAAACACTTGAAACTTTACCTGTATTGATCAAATTGCCAGGCACTAATTTAAATGCAGGGTCTAAGCATTCGCAAAAAGAACAGCACGCAGGAAGCGAAGCAGAGTTTATGGCTAGCTTTCCTACCTGTCAGTAAATAGATATCCAGAGCTCTACTGTCAGAAGAATTTTTCTAGACAAAGCTGGATTGTATCAAAATAAGTATTTATTATGGCTACAGAAATTTGCAGTTGACTAAAGCTAAAAGAGCACTGACCTTACTTTACAGGAAAAAGTTACTAGAATCAGTTAGAGACAGGCTTAACACCAAATCATAATGCATTCTATGCCCACTTTCAGTTTATAGCTATGTTTTACGTTTAACTATAAATAAATGTAAGTATTCCTTTTGCTTTCAAATAGTCATCTAGCAAGGCAGTAATTGTTCTTTAGGCTTTCATATAGCACTGAGAATTTAAGCTTTATATTTTTGTGAAAACTTCCATCATTAGTTTTCGCACTGTATCATAGAACAACAACAAAAAACTGCTTGAAAGGATTATTCAAAGAAGTGCAAGAATTTTACACATCTCACATGGAGCCTCAGACCGAACTTCAAATACAAATTTCTACTCTTTGCGAATGCAATTCTCCATTTTTACAAAACAGTGACAAACCAAAACACATTCACCGGAAAGTGGAGGGAATTTGCATCTGCAGTTATAATATAATCACTTTGACAAGTTCACATAGTTGGGGAGTACTCCTCCACTGCAAAGAATACTACATAATTCCATTTGAGCTACACAGTATTATCTATAGTATAACTGATTTTAGAATAAAGCAGTTAAAGAAAAACTCCACACGCGCAACAAAAAACAACGTACCTGTATGAAGCTGAACTTTACCAATGACTCCCTCTACCAGGCCCAGACAAATGGGATTCCAAGCCAAAAGAAGATCAGTTGCTGCAAAAAAGAACAAAGCTCCTGTTTTTTTTTAAGTAAACCCAACAGGACAATTAATCCAGTGATCGTCATTCTCTCCACTTTCCCCACCTTAGAGGGCAGAAAATACACCACAATTCCTGCAATAAGATGCATACGCTGTTCAATTTTTACTTGTCACAAAGTAGCTATAACCAAATTACTGTTTTCAGTTTAAAGCCCAACCCCAGATATTTTCCAGATATTTCAGAAAAACTTACATAATTTGGAGTTATAGTAATTCAGGTTAATGGAGGCTTAATTCTTCTAATATCCATGAGTATTTGTAACTTAACTGAAATTTTACATGGCTATAGTGAAACTGAATACAGGTCATTAAGTTAATAATGTAGCTTTGCAAACCTAGCAGATGTTAACTTTCAGCCCCAGCTCTCTCCCATACCTATCCAACTACTATTAGTTTCACATCCTCTTCCTATATACATGCATGCACACACGCTTCCTCTTTTGTTAAAACACTCAACTTTGTACTTTGGTATTCCATGTAATTGTTAAGTTTCAGATTTCTAGTTCTCCTACTGTAAAGAAATTCCAGTGAACCACGTAGGAAGCAGAAGAGAAAGCAGGAAGGCAGCACTATCAGCGTCCTGATCTGTGAAGAGTACTCCTCTCATTCAAGCCATCACTTGATGCAAGTCAGTAAGATACTATAAACGTGAAGAGTATCCTGTGGTCTTACATACACACATTGCTGATACTCAGTAAGAGTTTCAAATAGTGGTGCAGTACATGTTCAAGAGTTGAAGAATGTGGGAAAGAATAAATTTTGTAAGTCAAATCTTTTAAGTGAAAACAACCCTTAAAAACAATATCTGCATAGGAGAGAACAAACTCGCAAAGGCAAATAAGCAAAGGTTTTTCTACAACAAGGACAAGAAGCATGTTATTACCTACCAAAACTCACTTGTTTCAAGGTGGGAGAGTTTCTCCTGTTTTAACATCAAGACAAATTAAGTATCTTAGCTCCCAGTGTAAGTAGATGAACATTTAAAAGAACAAACTCGCACAGTATCTTAAGATACAGAAGAGCACAAGTCACCCACCTACACACACTTTATTTACAAGACTTTAGCTGCTTCTTGGAAGTCTGAGATCTGCAGGTGACAACTGATAGTTGGTTTGATACTTTTTATGTATTTATTGTCAAACACTGTATCCTCCTTGAAACATTTGTAATTGAGACTTTGCTATTCCAAGAACACACATTTATTCCTAGCTTTCAGCATAACATTTAATAGTAAGCCAGACTCAGCCAATTTCTTCATTAAATACAAGCATTTACAGAAGATATAACAGAAATGGTTTAAGTCAGGATAGATCCAAACTAAACTTATTTAAATGGGATATATCACATTTGCTTGTACAAGCAAGAACTGAAAGCACATATATGCAGAATTTAAAGGGATGTTTGCAGGACTCAGTACAGAGTTACTATTGATGTGTGTGAACAGGCTGTACCATTTAATGGACTGTATCTGCAGAGAAACTCCTGGTTCTTCCTGTTTCACTGTAAGAGTGCTACAGACAGTTAATTAGGCTGTACAGAACCTAGTATGAAGCATGCCATAATAAAATTAAGTTCTTAAGCAGACTAGTTAGTATAGATAGACGAGCACCAGGAAGTAAGTGACAGTGGCTATGACAGCATGAACAGTTTGATTTACCCTCAAACCTTGCTGAAGTACCTAAACTCATGTTGTATCTGTATGCCAGTCTTGTGCTCATAGAAAACAGGTTCTTGGACAGCCTGAGCTCAGAGTTTCAGTCCAAATAACTTGCAAGAGCATCTGTATGCTGAATGAAAACTCTGCACTATCAAACTTGCAGGAAAGAGGAACACAGGCAGCTTTCCTCACTCCCAAACCTTCTTTCCCAGTTTATGTGCAATATCCGAGAGTCTTTTCTTCACCTCTGAATTTCCTAGAGCTGTATCATCTCAGACTTCATCTACTTTTTGCTACCTTTGCAATTGACTTCCATGTTCATATTCTATTTTGAGAGCTAGAAACCAGCTAGATAGATAGAATCATAGAATGGTTTTGGTTGGAAGGGACCCCTAGAGGTCATCTAGTCCAACCCCCTTGCAGTGAGCAGGGACACTGCTAACTAGATCAGGTTGCTCAGAGCCCCGTACAACCTGGTCTTAAATGTTTCCAGGGATGGGGCCTCCACTACCTCTCTGGGCAACCTGTTCCAGTGTTTTACCACCCTCATTGTAAAGAATTTCTTCCTTATATCTAGTCTAAACCTACCCTGTTTTAGTTTAAACCCATTACCCCTTGTCCCGTCACAGCTGGCCCTGCTAAAAAGATTTTCCCCATCTTTCCTGTAGGCCCCCTTTAAGTACTGAACGGCCGCAATCAGCCTTCTCCAGGCTGAACAAGCCCAACTCTCTCAGCCTGTCCTCATAGGAGAGGGGCTCCAGCCCTTGGATCATTTTAGTAGCCCTCCTCTGGCCCCGCTCCAACAGGTCCATGTCCTTCTTGTGCTGAGGGCTCCAGAGCTGGACACAGGGCTCCAGGTGAGGTCTCACCAGAGCAGAGGGGCAGAATCACCTCCCTCAACCTGATGGTCACGCTTCTCTTGATGCAGCCCAGGGTATGGTTGGCCTTCTGGGCTGCCAGCACACATTGCTGGCTCATGTCCAGCTTTTCATCCATGAGTACCCCCAAGTCCCTCTCAGCAGGGCTGCTCTCGATCCTTTCTTCCCCCAGCCTGTATTGATTCGGGGGGGTTATCCCGACCCAGGTGCAGAACCTTGCACTTGGCCTTGTTGAACCTCATGAGGTTCACGCAGGCCCCCCTCTCCAGCCTGTCCAGGTCTCTCTGGATGACATCCCGTCCTTCTGGCATATCAATCACACCACTCAGCTTGGTGTCATCTGCAAACTTGCTGAGGGTACACTTGATCTTGCTAAGTCATTGATGAATATATTAAACAGCACCGGTCCCAGTAAGGACCACTGAGGGACACCACTCGTCACCGGTCTCCATCTGGACATCGAGCCGGTGACCACTACCCTCTGGATGCGACCATCCAACTAATTCCTTATCCACCAAACAGTCCATCCATCAAATCCATAGCTCTCCAATTTAGAGAGAAGGATGTTGCGGAGGACCGTGTCAAAGGCTTTGCAGAAGTCCAGATAGATGATGTCCGTTGATTTTCCCTTGTCCACTGTTGTTGTCACACCATCATAGAAAGTCACTAGGTTCGTCAGGCAGGACTTGCCCTTGGTGAGGCCATGCTGGCTATCTCGAATTACCTCACTGGCCTCCATGTGTCTTAGCATAGCTTTTAGGAGGATCTGTTCCATGATCTTCCCAGGCACAGAGTTGAGGCTGACAGCTCAGTAGTTCCCAGGGTTTTCCCTTCTACCCTTTTTGAAAAGGGGCACAATGTTCCCCTTCTTCCAATCCCCAGGGACTTCAACTGACTGCCATGACTTTTCAACTGTCATGGAGAGTGGCTTGGTGACTACATCAGCCAATTCCCTCAGGCCTCTGGGATGCACCTCATCAGGTCCCATGGACATCAAGCAGCCAAAAAAACCTAGGCACAGGAGGAATTTAAAAGTCCAAAACCACTGAAGGTTTACCATAGCTACTACAAACCTAGTAATCTAGAACACCATCTAAGTCTTTTTAAGCCACCCATCTCCTGCTATGACAAGCGATATTAGTAGGAAAGCTCAGGATAGTAAGTGATGTTCTAGCAGCTTACAAGAGATTAAGAAAACCATATTTTGGTTTAATTACAGATATAAGGAAACAATAGTTTAGACTTGCCTGCAAAAGGACATAAGGAAACTGGTAGCAAGGACTGTAGGACAAATGGGTCTTACATAACTGCTCTATTAGTTTTGTGGGTTACTCTGACATACCTAGCCCTAGACATAATCATATGCAATGTCCAAGACTTCTACAGGAATACTTCTCCCTAGTAGTACAGAGGCACAATGAGAATTGGCTCTGAACTCCGACTCCTCTGTTCACTTAAAGTATAGACAAGCTTTGGAAGAAAAAAAGAGTGCATTTGGACTTAAATGCACATTACACTTTAAGAGTTTAAAGACAGCAAACATGGATCGACCAGCTGGGCAGCACTGGCTCTTGAGATAAGTGTTATTATCAAGCTATTAACAGTGAAGGCTGACTTTCAAGAAAATTTTCCATGAGGAAGGCAGAGCACAGGAAAAAACCCAATGCATATTTAGTGAAATCTGAGGAGATTAACATTTTTTTTTCAGTGTCCAAGAAAACCTAGATGCAAAGAAGATGCATTTGCCTGTAGACTGAAAAAATACCAACTGTGGAATCACACTGACTTTCTTTGGTGACAGTATCACAAGAGTTCGGTTTGTTTTTTTTTTTATATACTACTTCTAGATAACGTTCTATAGGAAAGTATGTGTGACAGCATAGAAGCAAGTTGTTTTAACTAAATAAAACACATCTGGCTCTGACCTTCTGATTAGAACTTCATTATTGGTTATAGCTCCATTTCCTGTGTCACAGCCATATCTCAACTCAGAGCCAACACCCAATCGTGCTGAATAAATATCACTGCAGCAGATACCAACATGAACCTCTTGCTCATGGAGAGTACACTGGAAATGTAACCAAATTAAAAGGTTTAACTATCGTTCACCCACCCACCCCCAAAGAATATGGGCTTCCATTTAAGTGCAGTCCTATTTACCCTGTTTTGGAATGAATGCAGTCCTATTTACTCTGTTTTGGAAGAAGCTGTCTCCACCTTTTGTATAATACCATAAAATTGTTCGAGACTGTTCACTTGCAGTCGATTTAGTCTGTCTGGCAATTCTGGCAGCAGCTATCTTCAGCCACTATCTTGATCTTTGAAAATTATAACCACTTAATCTTTGCTTATGTAATGATTTTAAATATACAGAGATCCAAGAAAGTTAACTGCAAGCCTGTGTAGTCTCTAACTGTAAAATATAGCAGAATTTCAGAGGCAGCATAAGTTGGTAGACAGTGATACATGTTACAGAAGGTATTTATATCTTTTTAAAGCCAAGCAGGAGAAGTAACCATACAAAACAAAACTGAAAATCCTGAGTTAAAAGTTTTTGGATAGCATACATAAGAGACACGTGGCCACATTTCTGACTCCTGAAACAACACATGCAAGTTTGAATTTTTTTTTTTAAATAAATGCCTTGTCAATAAGAATTAACTACCACAAGACTCTATGAAAGGAAACCCTGGACTTTCCTCTACACCCAGAACAGACTGAATGCTTTGAGGTATAATGTGAAATACAATTTACCAATACAGTTACTCTTGTTTCCCTACACAAACTTATCTTCCTATAGATGTCATACTAGCCGTCTAGTGATCTCTTGAAACTCAGCCAGGAATAAAGACTTATCAACCTGAAACTGCAACACAATGTTGATGAAACAGACTTCTCACAGTACTGTGCTGGTGATAATGAACACTGTCAAAATAGTCATCACCCTTCAAAGCAGAAAGTAGGAATCTGTGTACAGAAAGAGTCACTATGAGCAGCAAGCTGAGCCCCATGGAATATCTTCCCTGACTCAGGGAGTTCTCTGGTCTCCTCAGTATGTTTTAATTCAAAAGAATTGCCAGGGATTGATAGGCCTTAACACATGCCCTTAATACTACACGGTATGTACTTGCTTACCAAGTTCCCATGCTGAAGTCAAAAAAAAAAAAAAAAAAAAGAAAATCACTCATTCTTTCCCTTATCCCACTAACTAAATTGAAATAAGCGTTGCCTCTTTTTGCTGACTCCTGTCAGAGATTAACAATCACTTTTTACCATTCGTAGTGATTGTATCAGCATTGTAGTCCCAGCACAATAGATCATCCATCACAAATGTGAACAAAACCAGCTTTGATGTGATTCCTTCCACGCCATCCCTCAGAGCTTACCAGCAGCAATACAGGGCCACGCAATGCCAGAAAAAGTTTCTTTAATTCTTTGTGTCTACACAAATACAACACTAAAAAAGGTGATACAAAAGTAACTTGGAAGAGCATCAAAAGCCAAAACTGCTTTCTAAATCTTTTTCCAGTCTACCACCAGCAGAGCTGATCCAAGGTCAGGCACAAATTCTGATAAAACAAACTCCTGCTTTGGGATAAGCCACTTTGCTCGACACTGAATGACTCTAGGCAAGTCTGGAGAGTTTAAGAAGGCAGGCTATCAGCTTCCTTGGGAAGAAAAAAAGATTTAATTTGTAATCACTTGAATCCAAACCTTATTACTGAGCTTCCACCTGGTTCAATAGCTATAACTATTTATCTTCCAATATTGCTGTAGTTCGAGGAGTATATTCCTCTTATCTTCCTCAAACTTTGCTGGCTCTTCAGGAATGGACCTTGGCTGGAAAGCGTTTCCTGTCAGTATATTCAGTATAAAAATACCATATAAAAGGTCACTAAACTTCAAGCTCAGTTTATATATAAGTGTAAACAGACATAAATGCACACTATTTTTCAAAAATTCTTTCCATAGCCTGAGAGTAACAATTCTCAGAGTCATTTCCACCATTTGACACAAGCAACAGACATTTTATATATAAAAAGTAAAAACCAAGTAACTCACTGTAAATAGCCAAAGTAAACCTTTCAGCTCTGCTAACGTAACATTTGACACCTGAAGTACTAACTTTTAGGAAAAAAAGACTTCAATACTATTTTTAAATAGATTTAAGAATTTTTTTTATTTATTTAAATTGTGCCTGCTTTAGACCAAAGACAACTACAAGACTTTATTGTTAGCACTATTTGACACTTATGACTTCCTGTGGCTTTTCAAAAGAAAGTCTACTTCCAAGTCCCAGTTCATCTTTGAATAGTGTTCCGAAATAAATGCCAGGATTAAGAGATTACAAATTAACTGGGAAGACTTAAGAGTATAAACTTGAACTTCTTTCTCTTGTAGGAAATAAAGTACTACTTATGCAAACAAACTTAGCCTAATTAAGTTTTCCATTCAGCACAGACTTCTAATTTTATATTTAAGCTACTACAATTGCAGAAAGATGAAGGAGTATTAAGACATTTAGTATTACAAGTACAAGCTCTTAATTGTCATGAAGTGTTAACTTTATTTACGTGCATAGTCTCCACCAAACTTTAAACAGGTTATTCCTTCAGCTAGTCCTCTGTTTTAATTACCTTTAATTTGTTATTTACACAGCTTGCACTGTGTTATTGATTGAGAGCCCTCTATCACTTAGGACTTAAATGCTTTGCTTTATAAGAGAGAAATGAAATCACTACTTCTCCTTAATCTGCCTACAGCTAGGCTGCAGTGGGAGGATTTCTGAGAGATCACAGTTAGTATTCTCATTGCTACTACATCTTACAGCCTTGCTAGAAAGCCTGCTTATTCTCCAATCTCAAGAACCATGTTTTCCAAACAGCAATTCAATGCAAGTTTCTTACAGACTGCCTGTCTCACCTGTAGAAGCACAGCACACTACAAAGCACATGTCTAACCTCTTGCATCTAGGAAAATGGAACAGTGATTTAGTTTCTTTGGTCACTTTCCTTCAGTATCTCAAAGTTAGACTAGACACACGGGAACAGTTCAAGTACAATTCAGGTTGTATAGTGACAGGTTTAAAGCATGGGGGATCAAAGTATACAATACAAGTTTGTATTATTGCTGCAAAAGCAGGATGCAAGTCCCAGAGAAAGTACATAACAAAAATGAATCCTTACTACTCATTTTGATAGAGAACACTTCTTTGTATTCAGTTGCAGTTATAAAATCTCCCAAGTCACCAGGCATTGCTCAGGAAGCTTAAAAACATATGGAAAATGTTCAGTTGTCTGGAGAGTATCCAGTATTACAAGTAATTGCACAAGGAACTCCTGTACCAGCAGTTGTTACCAGGTGAAACATCTTCCCTCCAAACAGAATTTGACCCTGTAGATCAGCGATCTCCAAACATTTTTTATCATGTACCACAACAGTAAAAAAATATTTTAGCATGCACCCCAAGTATATGTATATTTATAAATTATATACATGTTCTACTGTACTAATATTACATACAATATAAAACATATACAAAAATAGAAGTTTTAAATGGATGAGATAAAATAATTTAAAAATAGCATTTATTTTATCTTGTAATGGTACAAAATATTTTCTTCCCACACCCCAATGGATTGTCTTGTGCACCCACTTTAGTGACCACTGCTGCAGGCTGCTAGATGTGTGCAACAAGCTGTTAGATGTGTTTCAAGCACTTGAGATTAGAATCACCTCCTCACCCCTTCCACAAACCTGTAAATACCACTCAGATAAATGATCAGCAGTGACTCTCTTAAAATGTGAACAGGCACTATGCCACTGAAGCTCAGTGTGGGGTTTTTTTGTTTGTTTGTTTGGAGGCTTTTTTGTTTGTTTTTTTTTAATTTAGAATTTCCCCTTATTCTTCTACACTGATGAACTCTGCTAGTAAACACATACTTTCTCAGAAGTGATTCAGGTAAGGAAGTAATATCTTTTATCCTTCCCAAAGTCACTACACTGTGCTAATTAATATTATTACAGACCAACACACATTCCCATTTTCAGACAGTATTTCAACAAAGTTCAAGCTGTTTGTGGGTATATCCTTGAAGCTAGGAAAGCAGTACATTGTCTGCATTTTTTTTTATTCTATTTACTTTGTAAGAGGGAAATTATTGGAAAGGTAGAAGATTTTATTCAAACCTACTTACAAAACTGACAGTTTAAGCACTATGTTCACTCATTCTGAAGATATGTGGTTTTAAAAAGTTTGCTCAACAGTTACAACTATACTCGAAAGAGAATGCAAGAAAGCTATCCCATCCTCAAAAGATTTAGATATAAACATTAACTGAGCAGAAGGATTTCATAATTATGAAAAATAGTTTATTTATCACTGAACTGACTTATGTTAATGCTTAAGAACCATGAGAGAAATACTGTTATAGCTGTGGTGAGCCAAGTCTAAACAAGGTAACATTTTCCCTCACTGTCACCTTTTCTTTGCACTCCATAATTAACTTTCCTCTCAGACCGCCCAACTAATCAAACTCAAAACTGAAAAAGAATTATGGATTGGGAACAGCCATTTCAAACACTAAATAAGGAAGTTAAAAAACTTGGCACGTGTGTTTAAGCAACTGAAAGTGAAGGATTTCGTGCCACACACACCACATTTTTTTTTTTTTTTTTTTTTTTTTAACTCCTGGGGACAAATTGACTATTTGCTCAAATGACAACAAGCAGTATGCAATTTAAACATTACTGGACAAGCGACACTTCAGTATAGGGAAAATTTAAGCATCAGCCATATGTGGGAAAGTTGCTGTTTTTCCTAAACTGAGAAACAGACAAGGAGAAAACAAACTGAAAGTTAACAATTAATGACAGACCAGCACATTTGCCATTTACATTTTTGCAACCTCTTGGGCAAGGTCACATACTTCTAAATTTGGCTCCCAATTCTTTTTTGCCCAATGCTGGCATCTTATGTCCTACTTCAGCATCTCAGTATGATCCTGCCTACTATCACCTATTATGTTATCGGAGATAAAGACTTACGTTACTCAAAACAGAGCGTAAGTTTTTGAGCTTGAAGTATGTTCAAGTGGCTTGTTTTCAGTTTTTCAAAGACACAACAAACACTGCTTCAGGGCTTCTATTCAACTAAGATTTATTCCTTAAAAGGAAGTACCTTAGTGTTCAATTGGAATTCCATTAATTTTGGTTCAACTTTTCAGGAAAAATCCTCTCCCAGTTTTTATTGGGGGAGGAATTAGAGGTGTTTGGAACAAGTATATACAGCTGATATTTCAGTATTAATATTCCTGTTTACTAAAGCACAACTTCCATTAAAAAGGATTTTGCGCTATTCCCAAATTTCTCCTCTAGAAACCTACCCAACAATTTCTTCTTGATACTCGTTCCTATTACTTTGTTTCCTATGAAGACATGTGAAATGCAATTATTTTAACAAATAAGGATATTCTTAGAACATGATCAGCTGATAGATCTGATGACCGTCAGCTAGACATGTTAACTCCACAGACAGGAATGAGAACACTTCACAAAAGGTTTAAGTAGGTGGAGGGAGAAAAAAAATCTGCACATACCCATAGGCACACCCCTCCTCAGTGGACTCTGTTTTCATATTCTACCTTACAACTAGTGTTATTTCCTGGTTAAGATTTTTGCAAGTGATACTTGCAAGAGTAAGCGATATGGCTAAATCACGACTAAAAATCAACTGGGAAAAGTTTTTTTGTTGTTGTTTGTTTAAATAAAGAGAAGAGTTAAATCATCCTAGATGAAGTTAAGATTACCATAGCAGGATACTGTGTTTTCAAAAATACAGATTTTGTTGGACATGTGAATTTCTCAATTGAAATAACCATCTACATTTCTGTAACAAATCCAGAACATTTAATGAACAGAACTACTTTTTTAAAATCACAAGTTTATAGCAAGTTTAATACTTAATGAGATGCAAATTTTGAGTTACCAAATTTCTATATTATTCTCTAAAAACCTCTATGTATATTAAAAATTCATGTTCTTTATAACATTAAACATGAATCATGCAACCTCCAAACACTGACATAAAAGCTTTTGCCAGTGGTATCAAATCTTTGAAACATTTAGGGAGGGGAAGACGGTAGTTTGCCAAACTCTGGGCCCTGAATACTCAACCCTAACAGACTGAGTTTCTGAAACACACATTTAATATTTAAGCTATATTTGAGATCTGTTTGATATTGCACTGAAGGATTTGTTTCTAAAATAAAATTCTAAACCACATTCTAAGAAGTCTCACAGTTTAAGGGGAGTATTTAGTGGAAGTTATTGCAGCCCCTCAACATCTCAGGGCTCCTGTTGCAGCTGCCATACAACACAGCAGTTTGGAAGAGAAGCAGGAGAAAGCATTGACTTCTTGTTGGTCTCGCTCTTTCCTTACAAGCAAATTCCCCACTGCCCACCAATTCACTTCCTGAAGTCACCCAAAACCTTCAGGAACTGTCTTAAAAAAATCCCTCAGCTTAAGAAGCTACAGCATTAACCATTCTTTCTGTGGCATTGCTTCAGCAACTTAAGGTCTCTCCTGTATGCTTAATAGTGCCAATTAAAGACCATTAAAAACAAGAAAAATCACATTCCAATCTACAATAGTTGCTTTGAAAGAACATAAGTAGCATATCAAATAAATGGTTACCTTTTACTACAGTTCAGACAGTTTAAAACTTAAGCCACTTAAAATTTTAATGTTTCCTTATACATACAGCTGAAATATCACCCACACTGTTAAACTTGAAAGAACCTAGTAAAAACAACAGTATTCACAGATCAAAAAACCACAAGCCTTTGATACAGATGCAGACCCTTCTTAATTGAAAGGCTGATACCTGTCAGTGCCTTCTGTTCTAAATACTTCAGTTGCAGTTAGTCTGCAATTTACTTTTGACAATTTAGTTAAATCTAACCCATGAGATCAAAGATGAGTCTAACCTCTGCTAGCAAAATACACAGACACAAAAATCCACCTGAACTACAGATTCATTTGAATTCTGTCCAAAAAAAAAAAAAACCCAACTTTTTTTCGTCACAAAGCAGGCAAGTTTCTGATCACAGAAAATAATAATAAAAAAAGCAATGACATATCAAACTTAAGAGGTGTTTAATGTATTTCAGTGTGGGCAAGAATTCCAAGACAGCTATGCGTCTGAGTTGGGAGAAGTTTGGCATTTCCAGACCTCTTCCTAGAAGAAAGAAAGAAAAAAAAAAAAAAAAAAAAAAAAAAAAAGAGAGGAACACTCTTGTTATATTCAACTTGCCATCCACTACTGAGACTCAACAGGAACTAATAAAGAAACATCTCAAGATTTATTGAACTCTTACCAGATTAGGATGTAGCATGCTATCAACCCATTTAAGTCTCAGTCTTAGGTTTACAATGCTCCATAGGAAGAATCATGGATGGAATTACAAAGTAGATCTGATTTAATAAAAGTAGAAAATAATATACCTCTGGTAAATAAAATTTAAGATCATCTCACCTCACAGTCAGAAGCCACAACATTGACTATCATGTGTAATATTCAATCAGATGAAGGATATACAGCAGCCCACCCCTCTCCCCTTAGTCCTCTCTGTTCTCTTTTGTGAGAAGGAACAAGCAGCAACAGGGAACTAACTATTCAAGATTTTTTAAGCATACACTCTTGCTGGGTTGCAGCTAATACAGATCAGATCTGACATCTTGTTTGTCACATATGCCACAAGTATGTTGTGCTGACAACTAAGAAAGGGTATGGAAGGGAGGGAACAGAATGAGCAAGCAAGGGTGAGAAACAGTTCAGTAACCACTGCAGCTAAAAAAAAAAAAAGTGTCAAAAGACAGCTTGACATTCCTTATGAAGTAACTTGAAATATGGAAAGGATTTTTTCCTAAAGCTACAACTACCTCCTCCGGAATTCATTTTCCAGAACAGATAGGCAGTTTCCAAGACATAATACTGAAATTCAGGAAGTCAGTTTTGTATGAAATACTTATTCAGTTGCATGAGTTAACACTCAGGCCATCATCCCCCAGAGCCATGCTTAGACGACTATTCTGTACCCTTAAACCTACCAATACATCTATCGGTATTGCTGGCATCGCTCCTTACACCCTTCATTAGATCAAGGCCTTCACTTGAACCTTTACAGGCATCAGACTTCAAACAAAGGAACTACTCTTCTCTTCCAGCCTACAGTCATGAAGAATGGCTCATGAATTCTGGCAAGTAATTTCTACACAACTCTTGTAATGTCCTTGTGGAGATAAGGCATGCACGCATAGCTAGAATATTAGATGGCCTTATGATTTGTGATTCAGAAAATATTTCACACTGTCAGACTAAGACACCTAACTTGAAACCTGTCCCCTGATACTCTGAGAACACCTTTCAGTAACATGCCTCATTAAAAGAAAAGTACTTAAGAGGCATCGCTTCAGTTGCTGATTCTCAACCATTTTCAACAGATGAAATTCAATACTGTAACACTTAATTTCCTAAAATGTTTAAAACAAATAAACACTCATTTGCCTCTAGTTACAGTTCCAGAGGTAAGACACATCCTAACACCACCTTACTAATCTTACAGGCAGAAGCGATCAAGTCTTCAAGCACAAAGTCCCCAAATGTTGTGTTAGAATAATTTCAATCTGTGTATCCCTCAAAAATCTCTCATAGGTTTTTTCTCTGGAGTGGTAGGAACCAGCATTACTACCAGTAACTATTCCCAATCTTGTTTAGTCTGGCATAACTGCCCAGAGTATTATCAAAGCCAACACAATGATAATAGAAGTTTTTACCCGATAAAATATTCTCATTCCTTTTTCTGCTGATAAGAAAATGGTGAGGAGAATTCAGTGTCTTCATTCTTTTGCTCTTTTCTGTATGTGTATGCACATGCATATATACATACATAGAAACATCAATAAAATTATGTTTGTAATCTGTATAGAACTACCAGTTAAGAGCAGCCAAGCAGAGCATAAAAGTAAACCAAGAGTGAAATCCCGATCAAGACCTGATGTAAGGTACTTAAAACATGGTTGAACAACACATTTTTTCACTACACTGAAAACAGTACACTGTAGACAGCTAAATTCCTAACAAAATCTATGATGCCAAAGTGATTCATGGATTTTCTGCAGGTGACTCACTAGTGCTTTCACTTCAGAGAAAAACATACCAGAAACATCTTGTAAACACAGGCAGACATCCTTCAAATGAGGGCCAACCTCAGCCTTTGCTCATAACAAATACTTACCAAGTTTTGCTTTTTTTTTTTTTTAATTCAAGTTGTTCTCTCCATGATTCAGAGATCAGAAATACAGCTTTCAAAATTAGCAAATTTCTGAACGTGCCTTTATAATTGAGGGAGGAGAGTATTATAAAGCTTAGAATTGACACTCTAGATTCAGACCTATACTTTACAGGGTTTGCCAATATCATCTATTTCAAACCATGAATGTATAAAGATTCATGCAGAGCAGCCTCAGTGGAACAGAATAAAACCAAGGCCTCCAAATACAAGTAAAGACACGTAGATTATAGCCTTTTGACAGATTATTAAACATGTCAATGAACACAAGTTATGACTTTGGTGCTTTTAATATGGCAGTGACTCATCACACAGTAATGCCTTTACTCATTTCTGGTCTGGCCTTGATTATAAACAGTCAAACGTAAGAAAATTGTGAACTTGAGGATATCCAGCTTTGTCTTAACACAAGCAAGAGCTATTGATCCAAGAAATACTTCTTGTGAGAGAACTGTTTCTTTCTTGGGCTTACTTCCAACATACTAAGGTATTTCATTTCGTGGCCCTAGAGCCCACGTTCAGTCAGATGATCCACAGGAGGGGTTGGAAAAACAAAACTACAGAAAAGTTGAAAAGGGAAAGCATGACTAAAAATCAAGAGTTTCAAGCAGAGTAAGAGCCTTCAGTGCCATATTACCTTTCGTTAATCTGCAGGTCACACACAATAGGGATGACATGTATTGTATACTGGCTGAAAATGTAAAGGTAGGCTAAGGACAAAATGCTGCTGTTATGCAGACAAACTGCTGGGCACTGGCAAAGCCTCCATAAAGCTAATGGACTTCAATTTAAAAAAACAAAACAAAAATAAAAATCACAGCAACGGCTGCATGAAAACAAGCAACTAATGCTTTTCAAATTAAAGCTTTCAAACACCAATCTCCAGAACTACAGACTACAACTCACTAGTTTGTGCTTTTATTATCTGGGTCAAGTGAGAGCTTTTATGCCTATGCAGATGATTATAACTATCGCAGATCTAAAACTGAGGGGTATTTCCCTTCCCCCTCTCTGCCCCACCCCACACACAACCAAGCATTTCATTGACTACCAGTCTTGTTTTCTAGTTTAACATAAAGCATTTTGTAAGGTGATTTATAACTGAAGCTCCAGGACAAGAATAAGTCATGTTAACTTGAGACAGACTGTATTTTTGTCTAAGACATGCAAACAAATTGCACTGACAAGATGTGATTCAAGTATGAAAACATAACACAAGAAAGACCAGTATGAAACACAATTCTTTGGATAAACACAGATAACAATGGTATTCAATGTTTACGTATAGTTTTTCCAGCCTTTTAAAAAAGCTCACGAAGTATATTTCACTCAGATAGCCAACCTGGTCACACACACGCTTAACTGGCTTTTTCGGCATAACATGAATCCCAATTTTAGAAAGCTGTTAAGCTTTAGAAAGCTGTAAATCTGTGCAACCTGCAATACATTTGATGAAACATCCAGCTATTTATTTTTAACTTATAAGCAGGTACACTATGGTCCTTTACATCTAAGCTATGTGTATTACTCAAAGCAAGCTAATTTCTAATGAGGGTATTTCACCTTATAGGCACCTTTACTGGCTGACCTCCCAGGTAGGATATTGTAATTACCACTGTTTCAAAATTTCCGCTAACACAACCCACCCTATCTACAATTTTTGTTCCCACTACCTTCTCTGCAGCCTGATATTAACATACATAGTCCCCCCTTTGCAATTCTCACTTATACTTGCACTGTCGCTAAAAAAAGAGAAGCTGAGAGCAATTTGCAAGTGTAGACACCCGTTCAGTTTCTCCTAAGAGAGGAGAAAAAGACGCAATAACCATTTATTAGAAACGCCGGCAAGCATCACTCGTATAAGGCTGACAACAGCACAAGATGGCCCTTCCTTATTTAATGATGCTCCAGCACGGGCGACCAGACACAGTTCAACATCATAAACTATTCGGGTTAGGCTCGGGGAGCTGGCAGGGACAGCCTGGCTTTATTTTGCAGAGAAGCAAACACACCGTGCACGAAGAGCAGCTCCCCAGCCCGCGGAAGGCGCGATTCTCGCTGGACCAGCGGTGCCAGGGCACGCGAGACCGCCCGCGCCCCGGCTCGCCCCGCGCACAGGGGGCTTCCCCTGGGACGGCAGCGGAAGCCCGGGCTCGGCCCCCGGGAACTGGGGCGGTGGGAGGCGGTCACCCCCGAACCCCACAGGACTGACCCTCAGCATACGAGCGCTGCCGCCCCCCGCCCTCACCCGGGGCTCGGCACCGCGACCGGGCGCTCTCGGCGGCTTTTCAGATGGTCGCCTCCGCCGGCCCTCAGGGGGCAGCTCCGCCACCGCCCTTCCCCGCAGCGACCCTCTCGCCGGCCACTGTCTGTCGCCGCCCCCCGGCGAGGGCACCCCGGGTGGGTGGGTCCCGACCTGCCCTTCCCTACACAGGAAACGGGCACGGAGGCGCGCCCCGGCCCCAGCCCCAGCTCCGGCCCCGCCGCCGCGGCGGGGGCTCACCGGCTCTCAGCTGCAGGCTGCCGTCCCTCCGGCTGCACCACAGCGCCCGCTCCCCGCTCTGCAGGATGTAGTGGTCCTTGGCTTGGAACAGCTCCATCCTCGCACGCCGCCGCCGGGAGGGAGGGAGGGAGGGAGGGAAGGAGGGAGGAGGGCGGGAGGTTGACGAGACGCTCCCGCCGCTCCGCAGCTGCGCGACTCCCGCGCGCGCACGCCGGGCAGAAAGGGGAGGGGAGGGGCGGGGCGCGCTCCCGAGCCGAACGCGGGGGCGCGCCGCCGCAGGAGCCCGGCAGGTCCCAGCACCGCCGCTCCGGCGAGGGGCACGGCTCCTCCGCTGGCCGGACACGAGCGCAAATTCCGGCCCCGCCGCCGCACGTGACACCGCCCGTCAGCGCCCCGCCGCGCGCTTAAAGGTGCAGCGCGGCGCTGGGTGGGGCTGGTGGAGCGCGGGGGGCTCGGCTCGGCTCGGCTCGGCTCGGCTCCGCTCCGCTCCGCTCCTGTTCGCTGTTCCCTCGCCGTCCTCTCAGCCTGGTCCCTTCGGACACTCGCTGGGGGGGGGGAGACGGCCTGAGGCCTGCAAAGGCGGTGAGGAGGGGGGAGGGCCCAGGCGCAGGCGCCGCGGCAAGTCGGACCGGCGGGCGGCGAGACGCTTTGCCCTCCGCGGTGGGAAAACTGGCGGAAACCTGCGGGGCCGGGAGCGGCAGGGTCTGAGGGTGGGGCGCCCGCCCGCCCCTCAGCGCAGGCGCTGCCCGACCTCGACGCTCTCCCACCGGGGACGAGGGCAGCCCAGCCCGGCTCCCAGCTGGCCCTGGCTCTCCCCGGCCCGCGCTCACCGAGTCCTGGAGCCTGGAGAAATGCCGGGCCCCCGCAGGGCCTGGAAGCCTTCAGCTGCGCAAGCCGCAAAGTCGCAGGAGGCTGTAGCTGGCCACCGCAGACGAAGCAATAACAGCCAACCCTGTATCCCCCGTGCTTTTTCAGCTTTTCCCAAGAGGGAGCAACTTCAGTAATTGGTGGAAACAGGCATGAGTTCATATAGTGTAACAGCTAGTGGTGAAAGGAAATCTCAACACCGTAGTACAGGACTTACTATGGTTTAAAATATTTATACAGAAAGGAGCACCTCCTGGTACAAGGGTAATTACACCCTGACTCTCCTCTCTGGGCAACACTGGAAAATGTACTAGCAAACTCATCACTGCTACAGACCATTCCCAGCCTTACCAGCCACTTGTCCACAGGTTTACAGCGCTTTTGTTTCTTTAAAGAAGCTTAAGTCCCACTCCCTATAAAATTGAAGTAGAAATGGACATAGACAAAAAGCCTCCTGTTGTGCATCTAGCCACTTGGGAGCAGGTTGAAAGAACATCTCCAGTATATCTTGAAAATTAATGGTGCATGAAAGTAAGTAGTTTAACATAGTACTGGAAAACCAATTTTCTCATAATTTTATTTATTTCCATGTACCCTTCTTAAAATAATAATCGGTTTATACATCTCTCTTTGTCTGTCCCTAGACAGGATTTATGTTATTTTGAATGCAGTTTAAGACTTTTCTTTCAAATGTAAGGTCTGACCTCTGATGATGTTGCTTTTTTTTCTTTTAAATAAATAGTATAGGAAGGATATGAATGGAACTGAACTCTGTTTGCTTTGATAATAGATGCTAGTATGTCCTAATATTTTTCCCCAGGGCAGGTATGCAAAAGGATACACTATTCTTTCTTGGCTACAGGTCCCAGTTTTGAAAATGCTGGGCTTTGTGAATGTCCTACAGCTTCCAGCGTAGCACTGTCCTGCCCAATGCTTGCGTGTAGCAGTCAGTGCCATTGACAGAATGCTAGTGATGCTAGTAATTCAGATCAGTGCTCAAGAGAAGCGTTTAAATGGCTTCTTAGCATTTTAATGAATTTGAATTACTTTCTTCTTGATTTTCCCATAAGCACAATGTCACATATTTTCAGAGGCATTTCAAACACACACAGAAATGCAGTACAGGGATGGACTGGTCCACAGCTTATTTCCTAGCAGAACAATGTAGTGCTGTTTTCTCACTCGTAAATGAAATAAATTTATAGTGCCATAAAATGAAGTCTAGACCAAGTAGAGAAGGCATTGTGAAATTTCAGGTGAAATGAATGGACAGCAGAGCTGTGGTTGCAATGGGACATATTTTGTGTCTCAAAACTGAAAGCTCCTGGTGTGCAAAGCAAGCTGTATCTTTCAGTTTTAGCTGCCTAAAGGGAAAGGTGGGGAGCAGCAAGTGCCTCAGGTTTTTCAAATGTTCAGCTCAGTAAAATCAGCTCATCCTGGAGAGAAGTCACTCTGTGACCCTGCAAGGAAGCTGGCAAGTGACAGCTGAAACAGTTTCTTGAGTTTTGCTCTTCTTCTCTGCCTCTTCCCTGCCTTGCACTGTGAGCAGTAGTTTAGCTGGATAATAAGTCACAGGCAGCAGGCATCTTAGTGGCAGTAGCTGCAGCATTCCCCTTTCACAATGAAATGTGTGAAGCCTTAAGGAAAAAAAAAGTTTGATAATTATTTGGGGCCGAGATTTGTTAAGATGGAAAGTCAGGCAGATTTCTGAGAAATTAACTCTCCTTAGGCAGAAGAATATATTTTAGCTGTCAGCTGTACACACCTGCTGCCTGAAATGCTTTGTCCATGTTTTCTGGACAGTGCAAATAAAAACCTTATTCCATTATACCATTCCTTCATTGCGTTGTGTAAATGTAAGCATTTGACTCTTACATACACATCAAGCTAATTATCTGAGAAACCCATAAAGACTTGAACTAAGATGATTTATATTGTAAGAATAAATTATAATCAATATGAAAATGACGCTAAGAAAGATGTCTTTCCCCCCTGCTGTGGACTCTACCTGCTCAGTTAGAGTGTTTCCATGAACAGTTGACTTGGCATTTGTCACATGACAGGAGAGTGGGAATCTCCAGCTGGGCCATGGGAACTAGCAGCTGAGGGCAGAGATTTCCAGAATTAGTCTGTTCTGTCAGTGGCAGATCCATTTTAGGAATTTCCCTCCCCTGCCAGAGGTTTCTGCTTCCTTTTGTCATGCCAAATCAAGAGTTCCTCTGGATGCACTTGACATGCAGAAAACGGACTCCACAATCTGTAAGATTGTAAAGTAGGTATGTTTATTCAGCGCTGGGCAACACTAGGGGGGGAGGGGGGTAGTCCCACCAAAGTCGTGCATGCGCGTATGGTAGCTTGCCTTGAAGTTATACAACAAAGTGTTACATATACATAAGATTCCCAAATACACCTATACATATGCATGACTTGTCCCTGCTTCGTATTAAAATTCGCCCCCAGAAGTCAGTTCCATAAACTCCTCCCAACTGCGCCTGCACAGTGTCTCCTGGTGGTGGTCGTGGGGGTCATGCGGGGATGAAGGCCGATGACTCCTCTTTGATGACTCCTCTTCATCACCGCTAGTAACCCCTTGTTCTTGCACAGACTCAGTTGCTCCTTGGCTCTTGTCCAAACTACAGGGTCGGTTTTAGCTGGTTCTCAAGGCAACTTCTCGGTTCTTATCAAGAACTTGTACAATAGACAATAGTGAGCACGTTTTAAGCAACATCTTCTCTACTAGGATCCCGTTTTCAGTCCCCCCTTTTCTAAAAAGTTAGTAAATTCTTTTACTACACCTAATCCTAGTATAATGTTTCTTTACCTAGCATTTTCTCAAAATATTTATTAGATTCGAGCTTTCGTCGTAATTGTTTTTTCTTCCATTTACTGTAAGAGTCTTCAGTGCTTTGGAAACTCCAAAAACCACATCGAACCATTATACACATTAACACAAGTAGTAGAATAATCATTAGAGATATGACAAATAGCTGTTTCAGCCAGGTTAAATTTGGCAACCAAGAAGTCAATTTTTCAAATATCACTGTCCAAGATGTATCGTCTTTTGCAACTTCATGTAAGATGTGTGTTTGTTCTCATACTTTATGTACATCAGCAATTACCCCTCTCAATTTGTCAATATAGGTACAACAGCTTTCATTGATCAGGATGCAAACCCCTCCCATCTGTGCCATTATAACATCTAATGCTTTGCAATTTTGCCATACTATCTCTTTTAATGAGCTTATTTCAGCTTGTAATGATAATATTGCATCTATAGTATAGTTACTGATGATTTCTACTTCTGCTGAGATGTTAATGATGGCTTGTTCTAGCTGGATTACGCCTAATAAGGGAATGAGGGCTCTTACAAAGCTATGATACCTAGTATTATAGGTTGCTAGTGGGTTAACATTCCTTCCAATTTTCTTCCATGTGCCCCTCACTATTCCTTTTAATTCAGTACCACTGTAGACTCTCACTGAGGGAACTAATATTCCTGCAGTATACTCCCCTGTCTACTTGCCTGGCAGTTGTTTCCTAGCTCGCAGATCACCACACAACCACCACCACCCATTTGGCAAATCACACACAACATTTATAGCCATTGTTACATTAGTGGTACATCTGCCATATAAGTAGTCTGCCCATTCGTAAGTTCCTACGCCATCCGTGTAGTTTCCACGAGTGTTCGGGTTCTCCATGGGGTGTGCTGTCTTTAGCCGAATAGCTGGCCAGTTCCCTTAACTGTGACTGAAATGTCCTAAGTTTGGTCCGTTAGTATAATTAATATAAGGCACACTATCATTCAATAACATCAACTGATATCTAGTATCCTGTAAGAAACTCTGTTTTTGTTTACATTGATAAGTTGTATTAAGCACACTATAGGGGTTCCAATTTGTCCAGTTCCATACAGGGACACCTAAGAGTGAATCATGATACTGGTCTGCGGTTCCACAAATCCAACAGTTGGAGTTGTTCGTAAAAGGGCTAAGGGAAGAGACTGAGGCCAGGCTAAGTTTGCTTCTTGTCCCAATTTCACAATTTGCTGTTTGATTAAGTGGTTCATTTTTTCCACTTGACTACTCAACTGAGGGCGGTATGGGGTATGAAGTTGCCAATTTATACCCAAATGGCAGCTAATTTGTTGTACCACTTTTGAGGTAAAATGTGGTCCTCTGTCAGAGGATATAGTGGCTGGAACCCCAAAACGTGGTATTATCTCCTGCATTAACACTTTAGTTACCTCCCAAGCCTTAGCTGTTCTAGTTGGGAATGTTTCCGGCTAACCTGAAAAGGTATCAGCTAGTACCAATAAATATTGATACCGCCCCTTTTCTTGGGAGTTCTGTAAAATCAATCTGCCATTGTTGTCCAGGCCCATTGCCTTTTCCAATTTGGCCCATTTCTGGCCTGGGGTTATTTTTGGGATTGGTCTGAAGGCAAAGATCTCACTGTCTCACCATGGTGTGTAAGTTTCTGGCCACAATTTCTCTGATTAAATGTCTATATAGGGCCTCTGTCCCCCAGTGCCTTTTTCTATGTTCTTCCCTTACCAAATGCCATATTAGGCAGAAGGGAATGATTAGTTTTCCTTGTGGGGTGTGAGCCCATCCTTCTTTGTTGTATGACCCTTCTAGATCTGTGATAACCTTCTGATCTTCCTTGGTATATTCTGGCTTACCTTCTAGGGAGATTTGCCCATCAGGGACCAAAGCCCCTTCTGGTTTTACCTCTGTTTTGGCTACTTTTTTTGCCTCTCTGTCTGCCAGCTCATTTCCTCTTTCCAACTCTGAGCTCACTTTCTGGTGTGCCTTAATGTACATAAATAATCGCCACTTTTTCAGGGAGTTGGTCTGCCTCCAGAAGTTTCAAGATCTCCTCTGCATGCTTGATAATTTTTCCCTGAGAATTTAATAGTCCTCTCTCCTTCCAGATTGCTCCATGCGTGTGTATGACCCCGAAGGCGTATTTTGAGTCTGTATAGATATTCACAGTTTTGCCTTGGGTCAATTCCAAAGCAGTCAGAGCAATTATTTCTGCCTTCTGTGCAGAGGCATTCATGGGTAGAGGTCCTGACTCTATTACCTTTTGACTGGTGGTAATGGCATATCCTGCATGTCTCTTACCACTTAAGACATAGCTGCTTCCATCTGTAAACCAGTTTTCCCCTTTTTCCATGGGGCTATCTCTCAGATCGGGCGGCTTGCATATGTTGCTTCAATGGTCTCCAAGTGGTCATGATGCACTGGTTCTCCTGGGTTTCCACTGAGGAAAGAAGCTGGGTTGACAATGTTAGTAACTATGATCTCCACATCATCCTGTTCTACCTGATACCTCAGGAATCTTTGTGGAGAGAGCCAGTGTCCATCCTTTGCTTCCAGCACTGCGGATACTGTAGGAAACACCAAGACAGTCATTTTCTGGCCCAGAGTAAATTTTCAGGCCTCTTGTGTGTTTAATATTACGGCTGCAACTGCTCGCAGACATCCAGGCCAGCCCTTTGCAGTTGTGTCCAACTCTTTGGAGAAGTAGGTGACTGCTCATTGATATGGGCCCAGATCTTGTGCTAATATTCCCAGGGCAATCCCCTGCTTCTCATGGGAGAAAAGGAAAAACGGCTTACTTATGTCCGGGAGCCCTAAGGCTGGGGCTGACGTCAAAGCCTTTTTCAGTAGTTCAAAGGCTTGCATGGTCTCCTTGTTCCATTTAAGGTGTTTCTGTCCAATAGCTATTCGTGCATATAGTGGTTTAACAAGCAGTCCATAATTATAGATCCACAGTCGACACCACCCGGTCATTCCCAAGAAAGTCCGTAACTCACTGTCTGGGGTCTCTGAGTTTGGCAGATTACCTCCTTGCGGGCCTGTCCCAAAGTTCTTTGTCCGGCACTAATTTTGTAGCCCAAATAAATCACTTTGTGCTGCATTACTTGGACCTTCTTCTTAGATACCTGGTACCCTTGGAGCCCCAAAAAATTTAGTAGACTCACCGTCCAGGCCATACAATCATCCTCTGTTTTGGTGGCGATTAAGGTATCATCCACATTGTAACAGTTTCCCTTCTTCAGACAGCATTTCCCAAGATTCCAAGTCTTTTGCGAGCTGATTGCCAAAGATGGTAGGACTGTTCTTAAATCTTTTTTCTTAAATCCTTGCGGCAACATTGTCCAAGTGAGCTGAGTCTTGTGACCACTTTTGGGGTTTTCCCATTTGAACGCAAATAATTTTTGGCTGGCTTCATGGAGAGGGAGGCAAAAGAAGGCATCCTTTAGATCTAGAACAGTAAACCAAGTTAGTTCAGGTGTTAACACAGTCAACAGGGTATATGGATTCGCCACTACTGGGTAAAGGTTTTCAGTTATCTTATTTATGGCTCATAAGTCCTGGACCACTTGATATGACCCATTGGGTTTACGAACAGGTAATATAGGGGTGTTAAAATCAGATTTGCACTCTGTTAGTAATCCTAATTGTAGAAATTTTTCAATCACTGGCTGGATTCCTTTCCTGTCTTCCTTCTTTAGGGGATATTGCTTAACTCTTGCTGGTTGTCAGCCTTCTCTGGGTCAAACTTCAACAGGTGGTGCATTCTTTGCTCTTCCAGGTATATCGGTGGCCCACACTCCAGGATATGCCTGGTTTAGGATTTCCTCACTAATCTTTCCTTCTGTGTGTAGACTGGTTAAAAATAGACTCAGTACTTGAATATATCGCTGATCTTTTACCTCCAGAGTAATTTCTCCTTTTTCAAATGTAATTTTTGTACCCAATTGCTCCAACAAATCCCTTCTCAAGAGTGCCTTTGGGGAGTTGGGCATATACAGGAAATTGTGGATGCACTATTGTTTTCCCAATTTATACTTCAGATGTTTACAAAAATATGCCCTTTTCACTTTGGCCAGTCGCCTCTTTTACCATGATGTAGTCATTTCCCAGGGACACCAAAGCTTGATTTAAAATTGATTATGTTGCCCCTGTGTCAACCAAAAATTCTACCTCTTGTTGTTTCTTCCCTAGCCTCATTATAACCAGTGGATCTGATAGGGTAGATTCCCTAGGTCCCCGTCAGTCTTCCTTCACATGGGCTACTATATTCACATTCTGTACTAGCCCTTGTCTGCTTTCTAATTTTAGAGGATATTGCTTAATTCTTACCGGTGTTGATCCTGGTTTCAAGTCAATTTTCACAGGCTCAGCTCTTTTGGATTTACCTGGAACTTCTCTGGCCCAAACAATTGGAATTCCTGCATTATCTACTTATGTTGGTATGAATTTCTTTTCGAGGTTGGTGTCCTGCAACAATAAAGCTGCTACCTCAATATATTTAGTTTCTGAAATTAAATTCACCACCCTTAAATTTGATTTCTGCTTCCAATTTTTCAAGCAGATTCCTTCCCAACAGTGGCTTGGGAAAGTTAGGCAAACATAGGAACCGATGGGTGACCCATCGCTTTCCCAAGTTCATTGTCAAAGGCTTAAAGAGCAGCCTAACTTCAGGAATTCCTGGCTCACCAACAATGCTTATATTTTCAGAACTCAATTCCTCTTCTAAGGTATTTAAAAGAATAAGTGGCTTAGTCTACTAAGAATTCAATTTTCTCTTCTCCCAGCTTGACTGTAACCAGAGGTTCTGCTGGGAGCGATTGCTCCGGTCCGCGTCAAATATCTTCATTAATTTCTGCAAGTAACAGGGGACTGGAGTGCTTTTGCAAGGGACACTCCTGCTTCCAGTGACCCTCCTCCTTGTGTCGCTGAAATCGGGAGGAATAAACCTTGTAACACCAATGTAGTGTTAAAAGGCAGGCATTCTTTATTCACGGTGCCGGATGCACGGGGGATCACTCCACCTAATGTGCATACCTCAGGTTACAACAACAATCATTTATATTACCAGATCTCATACATATGTATCAAATTTCCCGGAAATAATTATCATATTTACGTAATCGCTGCGCATGTGTCTTTGAACTCTGAGGGTCTCTGGTGGTCGTGCTTGAATATCCTTTAGTTGACCTCTCCTTATGAGCATGCGCATTGTTGATGTTGTAACCAAAACAATGATGAAATTGATATGTATCTTAGTTTTTAGCATTGGGGTGATGGGATCGAATCAGTTAACTACAAAATACAACCACGAATGCTGCTATGTTCTCTTCTGTACAGCCCTACCCAACTGAACACTAAGTTCAGGACAATGAGGATAGTATATGGTCTGTAGTTTCAAGGTCATTATAAATGTAGCTGAAACTATAGACAATGGGCACCTGTCAAAAGAAGAAGATGGAAGGTAATTCCGTGCAACGGACCAAGAAAGTTGGCTAGGACTACCAAGATAGAGAGCC